>PVKM010000364.1:0-91388 GCA_004027735.1 Carollia perspicillata
CTTGCTGCTTCCAGAATTCTCCCCTTCATTTTTATCTTGGCTAATGTAATTATGATGTGCCTTGGTGTGTTCCTCCTTGGGTCCAACTTATGTGGGACTCTCTGAGCTTCCTGGACTTCCTGGAAGTCTATTTCCTTTTCCAGAAAGTTCTCCTTTATTATTTGTTCAAATAAGTTTTCCACTTGTTGCTTTTCCTCTTCCCCTTCTGGTACCCCTATAATGCAGATGTTGGAACATTTAAAGATGTCCTGGAGGTTCCTAAGCCTCTCATTTTTTGAATTCTTGTTTTTTCATTCTTTTCTGTTTGGTTGTTTCTTTCTTTCTTCTGGTCCACTCCATCGATTTCAGTCCCAGTTTCCTTTCCATTACTATTGTTTCCCTGTGCATTTTCCTTCATTTCACTTAGTGTAGCCTTCACTTTTTTCATCTAATTTCTGACCAAAATCAACCAGTTCTGTGAGCATCCTGATCACCAGTGTTTTGAGCTGTGCATCTGATAGGTTGGCTATCTCTTGCTCGCTTAAAAATATTGGCTCTGGGGTTTTGATTTGTTCTTCCATTTGAGCCATAATTTTTTGTTCTGCTTGCACCTGTTATGTATGAGGGGTGGAGCCTTAGGTGTTCACTAGGGTGGGACAACCCACGTTGCTGGCATTTGGTTGTGGTGCCATATGTGGGGGTGGGGTCAGAGAGGAAATAATGGCACTTGCTCTGCTATCTTTTGGATTTTGGTAGCCTGTACAGCTACCCACAAGTGAATTGGGCCCTTCTGGTGCTGATTCCCAGGTGGGTGGGCTTGTGTGTGTTCTAGTACCCTGTAAGTCTCTCCAACAAACTTTCCTGTGAGGCTGGGAGTCTCTCCTGGCACCTCAACCCCCACACGTTTTTTCAATCAGTGCTTTTAGGCTTTATTTCCCATCACCTGGGCCCTGGATTGTGTGGTCTGTCGCACTGCCTGTTTTTACCTGGTTTATCTGCACGCAAATGTGTGTCTGTGGTCAGCCAACTGCTTTGTGCGACCCACTGGGTCTGCTCACTTCCTCCCCACACCTGGTTCTGCCAACCATGGCTTTTTCCTGCTGCGACCCCTCTCCACTGGCCGCCAACTCTGCTCCTCTTACTGGTCTGGATGAATGGTTTGTTGTTGTTGGACTTCGATACAGTTCAATTTCTGTCTGTTTTGGTTGTGTTTTTGTTTCTAAATCTTTGTTGTCCTTAAATTTGGTTGTGCGAGGAGGCATTGGTATCTCCACCTATGCCTCCATATTGGCCAGAAGTCCTCAATTATCTGCTTTCTTGCTGCTTTTAAGATTCTCTCTGTGTCCCTAAGCTTTGCCACTTTAATTATGATGTGTCTAGGTGTAGGCCTCTTTAGGTTCATCTTAATAGAGATTATCTGAGCTTTCTGGACTTGAGTGCCTTTTTATTTCACCAGATTAAGGACGTTTTCAGTCACTATTTCTTCAAAGAAGTTCTCAATCCCTTGCTCTCTCTCTCTTCTTCTCATATCCCTATGATGCACATGTTGTTACGTTGTTATGCTTCTTGTTATCCCAAAGTTCCCTTACATTATCCTCATTCTTTTTTTCTTTTTGCTGCATTCAATGGGTGTCTTTTTTCTACTTTGTCTTCCAAGTCACTGATTCAATCCTCTGTTCATTCAACTTACATTTTATTCCTTCCAGTGTATTCTTGATGTCAGATATGGTAGTCTTCATTTTTGACTGGTTCTTTTTCATGGTTTCTATGTCCTTTTTCATGCTGTTGTAGTTCTCACTCACTTCCTTGAGCAACCTTGTAAGAATTACTTTGAACTCTGAATATTATAGATTGCTTACCACAATTTCATTTATATCTTTTTTTTTTGAGATTCCTCCTGTTCTTTCATTTGTGGCCTATTGTGTGTGTGTGTGTGTGTGTGTGTGTGTGTGTGTGTTTCCATTTTAGCTCTTTTAATATTTATATCTGTGTACTAGCTAGATTATTATGACTCCTAGACTTAGTGAGGCAGCCTTATATGTAAGTATCCTGTGGGATCCAGCTGTACCATTGCCTTGATCCTCTGAGCTGGGTGCTCTAGGAATGTGCCTCATGTGAGTTATGTGGGCTTCCCTTTTATAATTAAGTATTTTTCTTTGTTTTTGTATTTTTCCATGACCATTTATCCCCTTTATGCCCCCCTCCCCTCTATAAACACCATTATTGAGCCTTGACTGTTATTGACCCATTCATGCATGGAATTGATACTCACAGTGGCTGGTTGTGAGACTCAACCCCAATCACGGAGTGCAAGCTGCTGTGCAGATGTTTTCCTCCCAAGAAAAACTTATGTGTCTCTCATGAAAAACATTCTTTTCCTACAGTACACTAGTAAACAATCATATAATACTTCATATGCAGGAATTCTGATCTTAAACTTCAGTTACTCACAGGCTCTGCAACATACAATGCAAGCATGGGCACACACAGTGAGGTCATGGTTAGAGAGTGAGCAGGAAATGCAATGAGTTTTAAACCACTTGGGATTCACATGCTTCACATTAATGTGCTTTTTAAACATTTAAATTTTATTTGCTCTTCTAATACAAATAATTAGCCACAGCAGAAAGGAATTAAGACATCAGTTCCTTAGGACATATTTATCAATATAATGGGAAGTTATGTTCTAGAGATTCTTTTAGCATTGTAGAAAGAGAGAACTGTACAATTGAACAAGAAGTTAAATATAGTCAGTACAGTATAGGTCCAAGAACACATATTTCAAATAACTTAATTCAAATGGTTGCCCTTGGATAAATTTTTCTTTTTTTTTAATTATTTATTGTGACCTGGTGGATGTGGCTTACTGGATTGAGCACTAGCCTGTAAACCAAAGGGTCACAGGTTCAATTCCCAGTCATGGAATATGTCTGGGCTGCATGCCAGGTCAGGTCCCCAGTAGGGGGCAGGCAAGAAGCAAACACATTTTTGCATTTCTCTCCCTCTCTTTCTCTCTCACTTCTCTAAAGAAAATAAATAAAATCTTTATTTAAAAAAATAAAAGAGAGAGACAGAAAGGGAAAGAGGGGAGAGAGAGAGAGAATGAGAGGGACCTGGAGAGGGAGGGAGAGAGTGAGGGAGGTGGAAAGAGAGAGGGAGAGAGAAATATGTATTTGTTCCATTTATTAATGCATGCATTGGTTGGTTATTGTATTTGCCCATCACTGGGGATGGAACCAGCAACTTTGGCATATTGTATTAGAACAGTGCTCTAACCAATGTAGGTACCCAGACAGGGTAACCAATAGATAATTTGTTGAGAAAAATACATTTTAAATTAAATTATAAATAACATTATATAAATTGAGAGAATTTTAGAATTCAAATTCTTAATAGAAAGTGAGTTGGAATTCTAAACAAATACAAGTCAATTTAGAGAAGGTAAAATTCACAATTATAAAATGATTAGGATTCAAAGCAATTTGGCAATTCATAAAAAAGTATAGTATTAGGATTCAAAGTGAATCATAAGCTCCAAATATTAAAATATAATGTTTTTAAAACAAAATAGTGGTATGCCAGTATACCTCATTATAGAGTCCAGATATACTGTTAATTTGGCTGCTAGTGAAAAATTTGTATTAAAAAAAAACAAATTCTCAGTTACACCAGTTACCAAATTGAGATTATATTCCTAAAATAATTAGGTCAATATTTAATAATACCATATTTGAGGATTTAGCAAATGAGCGAGACATCTTTTTAGAGAAAATATAGTTTTAATGAATGATACTACTAGAAATAAGTCCCCACATATATGGGTTTACTTTCACAATTTAATATTAATTGTGTTAGGATAAAATAATTGTAAATCTTCACTACAGAACTCTCTCCAGAATCTTAATATTCTAACATTAACCTCTTAGTCAAAATATTTATTTATATTTTACCAAAATGACTCTCTTTTTAAATTTTTTTCTGGAAAATTTGGGTAAGGGGGATGAATACACACACTGAGCACAACCAAAGAGCATATGCAAAAATACATCAGGGGCAATAACAAAGCATAAGTAAATAAGCAACTGGAAATATAAATTTATTTGAATAGGAAAGAATAGCAATGAGAAAAATTTTTCTACAGGAAAGAATATTCAACCACAATAAATGCTGGGCTTAAAAAAGTAATGGTATTTTTAGACAACTCTCCTAAATATGCTTAGTTAAGGTATTAAAAAATAACCCTGGTTGGTGTGGCTCAGTGGATTGAGTACTGGCTGCCAATCAAATGGTCGCAAATTTGATTTCCAGTCTGGGCACATGCGTGAGCTGTGGGCCAGGTCCCCCATTTGAGTGCAGGTGAGAGGCAACCACACATTGATGCTTCTCTCCCTCTCTTTCTCCCTCCCTTCCCCTCTCTCTAAAAATAAATAAATAAAATTTTTAGCAAGAAAAATCCCAGCTACATGGTCCACTTGAATGTTCTAATAAACAAATGGAAGTTAAAGTGTTTGGAACAAATCCATGAAAAAGCAATGATAATGACTTAGGCTCACAAAAAAAAAAAAAAAGATCAGGAAAATGGCAGTGAGGTAGGTGGGAGCTGAACCCACTTGCTCCCGCACCCAACTGGGACACCCTAGCTGATCTTCTAGAGAACAGAGCAGACAGCCAATGGAATTCCAGCATATAAGACATTTGGAAGTCAAAGATTGCAGAGGATGCTTAAAAATAGACAGTAAGGAGATTGCACAGGCCAACAGGGAGGTCCCTGGAACCTGCACCAGGACTTGGGCTGCTGCAGTTGCCAGCTGGTGCCAGGAACAGAGGGACAGTGGCTGCCACAGGAGCTTCAGAGGAGAGCTGGATCAGTGACTGTAACTTTGCATCTCCCTCCCCTTCCGGAGCAGGGTAGCCAGGCTCACACAGGGTGACCTGGATGCTTGAAGCCATGGAGGGATAAAGACACAGTAGGAGATACACCGAGGCAATGTTCCCCAGCTGTAACCATGGTCACTGGCTGGGACAGTACAAGAGAGAAATTGGGGAGCTGGGTGATCCTGCAGATGGGAGAAGTGTTGGGCCACAACAAACCCTGACCCAGATAGTCTCAGGACTTGTCAGAGAATATGGCTGTGGGCAGGCACTTGTTAAAAATGGCCAGTGCAAACAAGGGGGATTGCTATAAAAAGAGGACCTTAGCAGATGTTTAAGGAACTCGCGTGCACCATGGTCAGGCCAGTAAAGAGGGAGGAGGAGAGGCACAATTTGCACTAAACCAGGGTGCCTCATGGACTGATCAAAGTTGGGCATCAGGGGATCAGAGGGATAGCAGTCTCCAGAGAAACTTAATTTAATAGGGGAATTAAACTGCCCTGAAGGGACTTTGCCTATGAAGGCAAGTAGAGGGAGGAGGAGTGCGAGTAGCTCCCATTTGGTTCATCTCACAGACTAAACAAAGGATGATACAATAAGGTGGATTAAAGGCACTGGTCTGGTGCATGTGGGCAATGAGAGCTGCACAGCACTCTGAGGACTTGTGCTGGCGGTTGGGTACCTATGAATATTGGAGCCAAGACCAAGACCTCAACAGAGAACCACAGGAAAGGAAAAAAAAAAAATGAAGCCCAGCACTACTCTACCTATAGCATCCTGGGTGACCGGCAGAACCCACTTGGTGGGTTTAGAGACAGCAGGAGACGTTTTTTTTAATATCACACAAAACTATTAAAATGCAATATACAACTTTTAACAAGGGAAAAGCAAAGGTAGTTGATGACCACAACCATTACTTGACTTTACTTTTATTACACGAAAGAAGGGTTTACTGTTTCTCAGGTTGGAGTTGATTGAAAACCTGGAGTACAGGAAGAACTCTGGGAAAACTTTAATTTAGTAACTCAAAGTTTGTATCTTGGATATTTTAGATTCAGCCACAGCTGTAGATCACTACATATCTTATGTGAAAGAAAGTATGCTTTATGTCTTTGACATTTGATATTCATTTTATATTTTTCCTCATCTCATTAATTTCATATTTATTAAACTTGGTAACACTGCAATGTTGAGAACGTAAGAGGTTTTTTCCCCTCTTTTCTTCCAAGTGTAAGACAGTAAGACCTGGAGCTATAAAAGGATCAAAGACAGATCCAGGGAGAAATCAGAAAGCTAACGCCAACAACAGACAAAATTCACCTTGCTATCCTACAAAACTTGCATTTCATGTTTTACTTTTTTGTTATTTTCTTCTGTATTTCTCTTCCTTAGTTTAGTTTTCTTTATTTTGTTTGTTGATTTCATTGTTTGACTGATTTTTTGTTCTTCCTTTCCTATAGTATTTTAATTTATCTTCCTTCACTAGTATTCCCATAACACACTACTCTTTGTCTTTTATTTTTTATTTTTTAATTCAGATCATATACTTCTTGTCATATTATCGATGCCCCCATTCCCACCCTGCCCTGGTCTTGGTCCATTTTACTATTTTCCTGAGCTTTATTACTGTTGTGATCAGCTTCATTCTCTCATACACTATGCCAAGTTTCCATCCTTTAATCTCACAACATCTTACCATCTAACCTAGCATAAGTGCTCTGCTTTCTGGTGTCAGCACACATTATTTTTCCCATATAACAAAATTCTTATCAGTTTTTCAACTTTAAAAAAAGTGACTGGTTGGGTAAAATAGCACTGTTATTGCCATACTTCTCCAAAGGATTTCCTATCTTCTTTCTATTTATTGGTACTTTAAATCCCACAGAATACTCTCCTGCTATCATAAACTACTACACTTTTGCCCTGCACAAGATCACATACCACATAAGGTGAGAGTTGTGAATAGCTGTAAACCCACTGGAGTACAGAACCCACCAAAAAAGGAGCCACCAACACAAAACCCAAGTACAACAAGAGATCCCACTCAAACTGAAAAAAAGGGTACTTCTAGAGCACCCAGACAAGGAGATCAAAGAAACCACACCTTTGAGTCCCACAGAACTACCATAGAAGTTCACCTACAAAGACAGCTAGCAAAGCAGAGCATCGTTAATCACAGAAACAAAAACAGTCATTAAAATGGGGAAAAAATCTACAATCAAAAGGAATGGAAGGATTCCCACTAAAAGAGCTAAATGAAATGGAGGCAAGCAAACTATCAGATATAGAACTTAGAAGGATGGTTATAAGGATGCTCAAGGAACACACAGACAACTACAAGGAACTGAGTGAAAACTACAACATTATGAAAAAGGAAATAGAAACTAGAAACAAGAACCAGGAAGGAATAAAGAATACAATTTCTGAAATAAAAAACACATTAGAAGGAATTGCAAGCCGACTGGATGAAACAGAGGACAGGATTAGTGAGCTGGAGGGAAAATTAGGAAGAAACACCCAGGTATAGCAGCTGCACACACACACACAAAAAAAAAAGACTAAAAAATATAAAGATAACTTAAGGGAACTTCAAGACAACATGAAATGCAACAATATTTGAGTCATAGGAATACCAGTGGGCGACGAAAATTAGCACGGGATAGAAACCCTGTTTGAAAAAACAATGACAGAAAATTTTTTCGAACTTGTAGTGGTGAAACACCATGAAAGTTTAGGAAGCACAAAGGGCCCCAATCAAGATAAACCCAAAGAGGCCTACTATAAGACACATTATAATTAAAACACCACATTTTAAAAGAAAGAGAAAATCTTAAAAGCAACAAGGGAAAAACAAGGAGTAACATACAAACCAGCTCTGATAAGACTACTAGCTGATTTCTCAAAAGAAATACTGCAAGCTAGGAGAGAATGGCAAGAAATATTCCAAGTAAGGAAATGCAAAGCCCTGCAACCAAGACTACTATACCAAGCAAGGGTCTCACTTAAATGAAAGGTGAAATAAGGAGTTTCCAAAACAAAAGAAGGCTAAAAGAATACATCACCAAAAAACTAGCACTGCAAGATATGCTAAAGGGACTGTTATAAGAAGAGGAAGGAAAAAAGTGAGAGAGAGAGAGGAACACAGGTACAAAGAGGTGAAAATTAATAAGTACTCATCAATAATAATATTAAATATAAATGGATGAAATGCTCCAATCCAAAATCTTAGGGCAGCTGAATGGAAAAGAAAATATGACCCACACGTATGCCACCTACAAGAGACACACCTCAGAAAAAAAGATCTACACACAGACTGAAAGTGAAGGAATTGAAACAAATATTCCAAGCAACTGGACAGGGGAAAATAGCCGGGATTCCAATAATCATATCAGATAAAGCAGACTTCATAAAAATTGTCATAAAAAGAGACCCAGGAGGTCACTTCATAATACACAAGGGAAGAATCCATCAAGAAGACAAACATTGTAAACATATATGCACCCAACATAGAAGTACTCATATACTAAGGAAAATCTTGGAGGACTTCAAGACAGATATTGACAGCAACACAATTATACTAGGGGATTATAACACCCCACTGTCAAAAAGGTATAGATCTTCCAAACAAAATATCAACAAGGATATTGCAGCATTGGAATATACCCTAGATAACAGATTATATATATATATATATATATATATATATATATATATATATATATATATATATATATAAACTTTCATCCCAAAGAAGCAAAATACAGATTCTTTTCAAATGTACATGGAACATTTTCAAAGGTAGACCACATGATATGACACAAAACAGGCCTCAACAAATTCAATAATACTGGAATCATATCAATCATTTTCTTAAAACACAAGGGCTTGAAACCAGAACCCAGCCCCAAGGAAAAACTCAAAATCACTCAAATAACTGGAGGTTAAAGAGAATGCTGTTAAACAATGAACTGGTTAATAATGAGATCAAGGAAGAAATCAAAAATGAAAATGACCATACAACAGTCCCAAACTTTTGGGTCACAGGAAAGTCAATCCTGAGAGAGAAGTTCATAGCAATACAGGTCTACCTAAAAAAGATACAAACATTCAAACAAAAACCTAACCCTACATCCACAAGAACTAGAAGAACGACAACAAACAAAGCCCAGAGTGAGTAGAAGGAAGGAAATAACCAAGATTAGAGCACAATTAAACATAGAGACTAAAGGAACAATCCAAAAGATCAACAAATCCAGGAGTTTCTTCTTTGAAAAAATAAACAAAATTGACAAGCCTTTAAGCAGATTGATTTACCAAGAGAGATAGGAAGAGAAAGGACCCAAATAATCTCACAAATGAAAGAGGAGAAATTATAACTGATGCCATAGAAATACAAAGGGTTATAAGAAATTATTAGGAACAACTATATGTCAGGAAATTTGAAAAGCTAGGTAAAATTTACAAATTTCTAGAAAAATATAATCTCCCAAAACTGAATGGAGAAGAAGCAGAAAGCCTGAACAGACCAATAACAGCAGACGAAATTGAAGCAGTAATCAAAAACTCTTGGCACACAGAATCCCTGGGCCAGTAAGTTTCACAGGGGAATTTCACAAGACATTTAAGGAAGAGCTTAACCCTCTTCTTAACAGACTATTCCAAAAAGTCCAAGAAGACAGATGACTCCCAAACTCCTTCAAAGCCAGCATCCTCCTAATTCCAAAACCAGATAAAGACACTACAAAAATAGAAAACTACAGCCAAAATCACTGATGAACATAGACACTAATATCATCAACAAAATATTGGCAAATAGCATCCAGCAATATATTAAAAGGATCGTACACCATGATCAAGTGGGATCCATCCCAGAGATCCAAGGATATTACAGTATGCACAGATCAATAAACATAACACATCACATAAACAAAAGCAAAAACTAAAGTCACATGAGCCTATCAATAGATACAGAAAAACTTTTGATAAGGTACAGCAAATATTTATGAGAAAAACACTCAGTAAAGTTGGCATAGAGGGAGCATAACTCAATATAATGAAGACCATATATGAGAAGCCTACAGACAACATAATACTCAATGGGCAAACATTAAAATTTTCTCACTAAGATCAGGAACAATACAAGGAAGTCCACTTTCACCACTTCTATTCAACATAGTATTGGAAGTCTACACCACAGCAATTAGACAAGAAAAAGAAATTAAAGACATCCAAATTTGAAAGGAGGAAGCAAAACTGTCACTGTTTGCACATGCTATGATAATGTACATAGAAAACCCTATAGACTCCACCCAAAAACTACTGGACCTAATAAGTGAATTTGGCAAAACAGTGGGATACAATATCAATATTCAGAAATTGAAGGCACTTTTATACACCAACAACAAAATGTCAGAGTCAGAAATCAGGGGAAAAAGTCCCATTTTCTCTAGCAACAACAAAAATAAAGTACCATGGGATAAACCAAACCAAGGAGATAAAAGATCTATATTCATAAATCTACACAACACTAAAGAAAGAAATTAAGGAGACACAAACTAATGGAAGTATATACCCTGCTCATGGATCAGAGAAATTAACATCTTCCAAATATCCATGCTACCAAAGGCAATCGATAGATTCAATGCCATTCCTACTAAAGTACTAATGGCATATTTCACAGATACAGAAAAACATTTCAAAAATTGACATGGAACCATAAATGACACCAAAGAGCCTCAGCAATTATGAGATGGAAAAACAAAGTAGAAGAGATCACAATACCTAATATAAAATTTTAACAAATTTTTAACACTGTAATCAAAACAGTCTGGTACTGGCATAAAAATAAACATATAGGCCAATGGAAAAGAATAGAGAGCCCAGAAATAAACCCAAGTCTCTATGGTCAATTAATATTTGACAAAGGAGGCAGAAGCATAAAATGGAGTAAAATTAGCCTCTTCAACAAATGGTGTTGGGAGATCTAGACAGCTACATGCAAAAAAAAAAAAAAAAAAAAAAAAAAAAAAAAAAAAAAAAAAAAAAAAAAAAAAAAAAAAAAAGAAAGAAAGAAAAATAATAAAATAATAAAAGAAACTTGATCACTGACTTACACCACACACAAAAATAAACTCAAGGTGGGTAAAAGACTTAAATATAAGTCTTGACATGATAGAAATCCTAGAGTAGAAAATGGTCAGGAAAATATCAGATATTCCATGCAGCAATATTTTCACTGATATGTCCTCTAGAACAGGGGACATAAAGGAAAGAATAAATAAATGGGACCTCATCAAAATAAAAATGCTTCTGCACAGTAAACAAACCATTAGCAAAATGAAAAGGGAACCAACCACATGGGAAAATATATTTGCCAATGATACCTCAGACAAGAGTTTGATCTCCAGAATATATAAAGAACTCACAGGACTCCACTCCAGGAAGACAAACAACCCAATTAAAAAATTGCAAAGGACTTGAACAGACACTTTTCTAAGGAAGGCACAGAGAGGGCCCAGAGACATAGAAAGGGTGCTCATCATCACTTGCCATCAAAGAGATGCTAATTAAAACCAAAATGAGATACCACTTCACACCTGTGAGAATGGCCATCATAAACAAATCAACAAACACTAAGTGCTAGAGAGGTTGTGGAGAAAAGGTTGTAGAGAGGTTGCTACTGTGCTGTTGGCGGGAACACAGATTGGTGTATCCACAGTGAAAAACTGTATGGAATTTCCTCAGAAAACTAAAAATGGAATTGCCTTTTAACCGGCATTTCCACTGCTGGGACTATACCCTAAGAATCCTGAAACACCAATTCAAAGAACCTATGCACCTCAAAGCAGCACAATTTACAATAGCCCACCAGTAAATGAGTAGATAATAAAAATATAGTACATTTACAAAATGGGATAGTAGGCAGCAGAAAGAAAGAAAGGAGTTCCTACCCTTCATGATGACATGGATGTAACTGGAGAGCCAGTACACTAAGAGAAATAAGTCAGGCAGTGAAAGACAAATACCATATGATCTCACCTATTTGTAGAACCTAAACAACAAAACAAACAAGCAAGCAAAATGTAACCAGAAACATTGAAATAAAGAACAAACTGATAGTAATCAGAGAGGAGGGGGAAGGGGATAATGGGAGAAAGTATGAGAATGTACATCAAGGAACATATATAGAGGACACATGGACAAAGCCAAAAGGGGGAAGTTCACAGGAAGGAGGCAGGGATGGGTAAGGCAGCAGCCATGGTGCACTGAAAATGGTGACAACTGTACTTGAACAACAGTAATAGAAAAAAATAATTTAAAGAAAGATAAAATAATTTAAATTATTTTATTTGGTAAAGCTATGTGAGTAGGCCCTGGTCAGTGTGGCTCGGTTGGTTGGAGATTTGTTCCTGATTAGGGCACATGCCTACATTGCTTACGTTATCTCCAGTCTGGGCATGTGCAATCCCTGGTCTGGACATTTGTGTGAGGCTTACTCTCCCTTACTCTCTGAAAGCAATGAAAAATATTCTTTGTGAGGATTAAAATAAAAAGTCTATGGAAGTAATATGACTGGAGTCCAGCTGAATTAAGGGATAAATAGGGGGTCCTAAGAAAATATGTCATCTAAAAAGCAAACAAAACTAAAGAACAACAATTAAAATTAAATCTTAAAAAAAGAAAAAAAGAGAAAACTATGGCACATGCAATTGAATTGTTTTGCAGAGCCTGAATACTGAAACACTTAAAGAAAGTTTCAAACACCTGGATTACTTTTTCAGAAGCCTTAAGAATATAAACAATAGTGTGATTTAAGCATGTGTGTTAGAACTATATAAATTATGGGCTATATAAATAAGGTTACTTTCAAAATCTGTGCAAATCTTAAGATTGCATTGGGCCTATTTTAGGAATTTGGTTTTCTTTTTGCTAAATGCAGTGTGAATACGGCCACTGGTTAGAACTTTGTGGATCCAGTCACTTACTATTATGGTACTACAATTCATAATGAAGTTACAGAAAAAATAGTTTGAATATGCCAAGAATTACTATTCGGTAATGTTATCTCTGAATTCAACCGTGATTTAAAATTTTGTCTAGCAACAATCATGTCAAAAGACATTCTTAGTTATAAGTTACTTAGTTAATAGGCTCTTTCTGATTTAATTGAAGAGGCAGAAAATACATGAACACCTTGTCATCCTGTTTTTTATCGGTATTATAACTAATAGCTGAACTAACATGAGATTGTCAACACAAAAATAGACCAGGGTGATAAGACAGAACCAGCTATAAATCCTTTAAAATATCTCAAGTAATATTAATTTTATGTAATTACGTTCTGTATCCTTCACATTCTCTATTGAAATAAAAAGTATGGTACATTTTTCTGGCTACATTCATATACTGTAATATGCCTCGACGAGTTTCAATCAAGCCATGAAGTTATTTTCACATACTCAAATATACTTTACATAAAGTGTAATTCTAGTACTTTACAAGAAGTAGTTTAGCTCTGTAAAGAGTTATTTTCTTTTCTGAATTCTTGTTTGTACAAAAGGAATAGTTTCTCAGCACAAGTTATCTGTAAATTTAATGATTACCCTTTCTCCCCTAATTTTATGGTGTGCCACATACAATTCCCCTCTATTTTAGGTTTCTAGAATATTACAAAATTTGTAAAGCAAAACCACAGTACTATAAATGCAATAAAAAACTCCAGTGACAGTTTACTCAGATACCACAATTAAAGCATTTTCATATAATGTAATTGAAGGTCCCTTTCCATTCTAGAGTATGAATCTATAAAAAACAATGTTTAATTCTAGAATTTCCACCACTCTGAATCCTAAAATATAAGATGAGGAATTTTGAAAAAACAGTTTTAAATAGTTCATAGTTATTTGTATATATATTTATTTGATTATTCTAGTATCCATTCTAATGCATGACATTTTAATAATCTGTGTATTAAAAAAGCACTTATTGTACTCATGTTGAAATTGAATGTTAAAAATTATTCCCTAAAAATTCTTGCACTTAAAAGTGAACTTTAGCCCTGGCTGATGTGGCTCAGTGGATTAAGTGCTGGCCTGTGAGCAAAAAGGTTGCCAGTTTGATTTCCAGTCAGGGCACATGCTTGGCCAGGTCCCAAGCTGGCAGCGTAGGAGAGGCAACCAGTTGATGTATCTTTCACACATAGATGTTTCTTTCCCTCTCTTTCTTCCTCCCTTACCATCTCTCTAAAAGTAAATAAATAAAATCTTTTTTAATGAACTTTAAGTTGATATTTTTAAATTGAGTGTTCTCTCTCACCTATAGGAATATATCATCAGTTTTCTAGATTCTTTTTAAAAAGTTAGTAACTTAATCATCATTAAGCATTTATTTCACTTCCTTTTAGATTACAATGAAATAGTGGGTTTTTAAGGAAGTATTAAACTGAATGACTGCTGAACATGGATCTAGTTAAGCAAGAAAAATGAAAGGAAAGAAAGAAGGAAGCAAGACAGGACAGAAGTTTAAGAGCTCTAAAGCTAAAGTGAAATTTTATGACCCTAATAATCATAGTGTATATAACTTTATACCTACTTCATTAATATATATACAAAAATAAATCAAAATTTTAAATTAATTGCATAGCAGTATTAAACAAACACTGCACTTTAAAATTCCAGTACATTAAGAATATATACATCCCTAACTTGTGGGACAGAAAAGATAAACAGGTTCCTGACAACATAAAAATTTTCCAAAGGTATGCCACAAAGCAAAATTGAAGGTGAAAATATCTGAAAGGTCATCTTTACTTCAATTTTGACCTCTAACAGACTTGCTATTAAACAGCCGCTTCCTGTCTCCACCACTGCCTAACCAAACTATCTGAGTTAGAAGAGCACGCGAAGATACTCCTTCCAGGCAAACTTTAGTTTTCTAAAAGTTAATCTCTTCAAATACTTCCAGTTGGAAAAGGTCCACTCAGGTACTTGGCACCAGGACATCACTTCCTCCTTGGGCCCATTGGCTAATACTTAATTATTCTTCTAAATAGACTTAAGGCACTTTGGGGAGGTAGCTTCTGAACCCTGAACCCATGATGACTACCTATGTATACACTTTACACACTTCCACTGGTCTTTCACAGCCTTTTCCCATCCAGTAGTTCTGAGCACTCACCTAGGCCAGTTTACTCACCTCACGCCCTGAATGCCTACCCACTTGGAAGCAAACAGCACTCGAGGAATAATCCTCAAGATCAAGACACTGATGGAATTTCTGCATGTAGTGACAGAATATGGGAGGGGGAGGGGGAGGGGGAGAGGAAATGGGGCCATTACAGAGAGCAGCTGTCCATCAAGTGGTTGAAATCTGTTCATTAAAAAGCTGAAAAAACAAATACATAGATGGCACTAGTTCCTTGGGGATTCCGGAGTCTGAAGAGCCTCCCGAGGCTCATTTGGTCTTCTTTTGACTTGTCCCTGTGCAAGGCTCACTGGTTCCACTCTCAATGTCCCCCGATTGTTGATTCTTACGTGCCTGTCCCAAGGTGTCCTGGGGAACTTACCTAACAGCACTCTGAGTCTGAGGATATAGGATAACTTTTCCTCCCTGCTCCAGCCAAGTCTAAACACCCACGGCAAGCAAGGGTGCACTCAGAAGCTCCCACAGAGATGGAGCTGTACGTGCACCCTGCGGCCTGAAGGGCAGGGAGAGGCGCACTCGGGACACTCGCGGGCGTAGCGGGCAGGCACCTGGTGGGCCCGATCGATGGGACTGCCGCACGTGCACTGCAGTGATCACTCAGTGGCGTCCGGATGCACATTCCACCTGGGTCAAAGTCCATCCCGCATGTCTGCTTGCAGTCCCCTAGTCCGCCGGCCTCTGCGAACTAATACCTAAAAGCTAATCACGAAGGTTCCCCTTTTCTCCAAAAGGGGTCTGCGCCCCTCCCACACGCCCTCCCTGAAGAACCTGGAAGAGTGATTTCACCCAAAGCTCACTCGGAGTGAGGAGACCTTTCCGACGAAGGATTTAAGATCAGGACAGATCCCAGGTAAACCGGGTAGTGCTAACCATAGACTGGGAAAAGAGCGCGATGGGGTTCAGCAGTGGAGATGCCTGATTATCCCCCAAGCATCACTAGGAACCAGGAGTTTCTTCGCTGGAGAAACAGAAGTGTCCCTTCTCCGCCTCTGGTTCCCAGAGAAGTAGTTCTGAAATGTATGCTGAAGTGTCTAACTTAGAGACCAGAAGGGTGCACTTGCCCAAATGAGTAAATAAAGGTATGCAGTTAAACCACAAAATGCGTGTTTTCGCCGGCAGATGTTTTTACTAGTATTTCTCCTTGGGAAGGGGCGGGGAGGAAGAGAAAAAGACAGCAAATAATAAATATAAAAGAGTAAACAAACTCATCTGGTGTTTCAACATACAATTTCTTCCAACTGAGGCCTCTCCAGACCAGGCAACAATTTGCATATTCAAAACTAAAAATCGTCTCTAAGTTAACACCAATCTCTCTCCCGAGAGACTCCCTCTTCCCGGATCACAACGCAAAATGGAAAGGAATAACAAGTGATCATGGTAGGTCCCGTATTCGACCTAGACGCCCAGCTGGTATTTGACGCAAGTCACACCCGCTCTGC
Organism: Carollia perspicillata; assembly: GCA_004027735.1. Taxonomy (NCBI): domain Eukaryota; kingdom Metazoa; phylum Chordata; class Mammalia; order Chiroptera; family Phyllostomidae; genus Carollia; species Carollia perspicillata. The sequence continues at coordinate 16,494 of PVKM010000364.1, forward strand.
AGCACCCCACGCTGAGGCTGGGGCGAAAGTTTGCCGCCCTTGCCTCCGAGAGAGGACGGCGGAGCAAAGTCGCTGTTTGGCCTGGAGTGAGGGTGGCGGGGACAGGGTGGGGGTGAGGAGGTGCGGCACTCTAGAGCAAGAGCGAAGAAACTTACCAGGACCGGAAACGCTTGGGTAGGGTCCAGTGAGGTGGCACCCGCGGCGAGGAGGCAAAAGCTCCCAAAGAAAACACCCACGCGCGGGTCCCAGCAGCAGCTGCTGCCGCTTGTAGGTAGCGCACCCGGGATGGGGGTAGGGGGCAAAGAGGAAGCCACAGCCAGCGGACGTGGCCGCCGCATAAATAACCTGGACCCGCACTCGCCGTCAGGCTGAGAGAGACTCCGCGCTCTAGCTGGATGTTAGGGGCCCACAGCAGAGCTGCACGCGCCGGCGTATCTCGCGCTTTCTCTGAGGCTCGCGCTGTCTCGCGCTGCCGCTCCCCCGAGCCCCCCCCCCCCGCCCCCGGCGCCGGATCCGTGTGTGTATGTATGTGCATGTCTTGTGTGTATCCCGCGTGTGCGCGCCCGTGCTAGCGGGAGCGCGCACCCGCCTTCGCACAAGTGTTGTTTGCAGTTCAAACTGCGCACACACTGCCTTGGGGCCGCCTTTCTTCAGACGGAGGGTCTGGGGGAAGGGACGCTTTAAAAGATCTTTAAGTACCGCTAAACCACTTGTTTGTTTGTAATTTACTTTGCGTTGTTATTATTTTGATTCAAAAAGTAGTTTGGAACTGGCCGTTTTGGATGCCCGATGCTTCCAGTCACTTACTTCCCCTGGTCCTCCAACTTGTTTAAGGGAGGGGAAACGCAAGGCGGAAAAAACTTTACATTCGCAGTGGAGCCTCCCGGCTGACGTCAGGTCCACCTGCTATGTAAACAACTAGCCGGTGAAGTCGTTTTTTCTGGGCCAGATCTTCCCCCACACTTTCCCCAACTCCTGTTCTGCCTTCTCCCGCTAGGCCCAGACGGAAGTTAGGAGGGGGGTGGGGAGGAAGGAGAGAACAAAACCTTATGCTGTGTTGGCAAAGCTGAGTTGTGTCTGCTGCTTCTTGGCAGTCCTCAAAGTATGTCCTGTCAGCAGAAGGAGCTCCTGGCAAACGAAACTGGGGATTCCTCGTGAAGTGCCCCAAACCTGGAAGGGTTCCAAAGCCTTTGGTGGTGGGGAGTTGTAAAGTGCATGATAGTCAGAAAGAGGCCGCAAACATGAGTTAAAACGATGATCGGCCTTTCTTTTCACGGTTTGCGCCTCTGCAGCCTGAGGTGCAGAGAGGCCAAATGTCTGTTTCACCCTTCATGGTGGTCCTAACTCTAGTCTCCTTGTACTACGGGCCTGGGGGAGGAGCTTGAAAAGATGAAGTGGCTGAGCTCGACTTTTAGGGTCCTAGGCTTTCGAGATGGTTCTTATCAGTGACTGAAGGGAGCAAAAGTAACCAGAATGAAAAAACGAACTGCCAGAGCCCGCTCTGAGCTTACTTGAAAGCCAAGCCACCGGACAAGGAGAGGAACGGACCCCTCCTCCAGCACCCAAGTCCCCGTTCCTATCAGTAGGGGGTGACTTATCCACCTAGCCCAAGTGGGACCAAGAAGCTGACCGGGGTAAGGACAAGGGAGGATGAGATGGTCCGATGGAGCGCGTGACTCGAGTGACGCGGTGTGGGTACGTGCTACGGGCGCTTTCCCGACACCCGCTCCGGGCAGGCGGTTCCTCCACTTCTCTCTCGCACCAGTGGTTCCCCTGCCTGCGGGTCGCGCGACCCTCCACCCGGCGAGTTACTGCACGCCTCTGCCAGAGCCCGGAATCGGCTGGCACATCCTTGTGCAGCGTGGCGTTCTGAAAGGCACTGCAACTTTCCTCCAAATAGCTGCAGCGGAGAGGCCTTTGAGAGCAGAGCCTGGCCCCCACATCTATTGAGCCAACTTTAACATCTATTTTGGCAGAAGGGGATAGGGGTATGGGTGGTGCTCGGAGAGTCACACGAGCTACAATAACTTCGGCCTTTGAGTCTTTATTTTCCTCAAAGAGCAACGCGACCTTTCTCTAAAGGGCATACGCCAGCGCTCGCTCTCTCTCGCTCTCTCTCTCTCTCGCTCTCACACACACACACGCGCGCGCGCGCGCGCACACACACACACACACAACCTACTTTTCCCCTCAGAACCTGGAGCTCTCTTGGGGAGGAAACAGCCCTGACACGCACATCTGTAAACAGTGAAGCCAATTAATTAAGTCGAGGCGTGGGGCTGGTCCTGGGAAGACAGCCCCTGCCAATGAGGAGCGAAGTAGAATTGCGGTGCTTTCTGTGAGTTTTTAAACTCCAGGCAGTTCTTAAGTCCTCTGCTTATGGATTGTTCTTAATATTCATAAATTTATCTTTTTCGAAATGCAGGCTGAATAGTGAATAATGCGATTTTTAAAAAATGGGGTGGAAAGAGGGGGAGGAAGCAATCTTTAAAATTGGAAACTGCCAGACTCAAGTGGTCCTTCTGAAAGGTGAGATAATTTCACGTTAAGTAATTTGCGTTTATGCTTCACTGGCAAACTGAAATAAAAAAAGCAGATTATCCAAATTAACCTGAAACTGTTTTGGAAAAGAGAAGAGCAAACGGCGTTGAAGTTCTTGGAGAACTGAAGACCTACCTTTCTTTCTACAGAGCTTATGAACAGTGAAGAAGCTACATATATTCACATTTTCCCTTATTCTTCCTCCCCTGCATACACGGACCCCATTTACTTGCCTTTCTCTTTAAGAGTCCTGAAAAAGTGAGTTTGAAAGATTTATTATCTAGAAGTCGAGCCACTTGAAAGAAACGCTCAAGTTCCCAACGAGGGTTAATGTTCTCAAGACTTGGAGAGCTGCGAATTTACTTAGCTTTTCACTTTTCTGTACACATCGGTACATTTTGGTGAAATTCGCGGCCTCTGACGTTGGTTAAAAAGCATATCGCAATCGGAAGAGCATATGTTTCTGAATTGGCCATGTACCCTTTCTTGCCAGACATCTTTCTAAGCCGGGGTAAGACCGCAACCCCCGTGTTCCCCCCGTTTCACTTTGCATGCATTATCCGCTCTGTTCCGGCTGCCTTTCTTGGGCCACCAACTCTCTCCGCAGGGAAGACGCCCAGGGAGTTGAGAGAGCAAATCCTGCCCAGAGCCGCGGCCCTTGGCAAACCCCTGGCCCGCAGCCAATGGGCTAGGCCCAGGCTCCAGAGGTGAAAGTTCAGGCCCCGGACTTGCAGCTCCTTCTCCCTCTCCCTTCCCTGTGGCCTCCTTCGCAGCCCCTGCCCCTGACTACACCGCAGACACGGCCCCGCTAGTACAGGCTGCCCCGGTGGCATGTAGTTTGTTGGTGGGTGGTCATAAAATATATTTATTTGCAATCCCTTTAGTTCGCCCACCACCCCCGCCCCAGCATGGCCCCGAACACTGCGCGCTTTGTTCGCCTCGCTGCTGTCAGAACCCGCGGGATTTTAGTTCTCTGCGCTTAGCAGATTCCCCCCAAAAGTTCAAGGATAATTATAGGAAAACCAGGTTTCCGCAGCCGAAGAAAATGCTGAAAAGGCAAACAGCGGAGGAATAGTGTTTTTTTTTTTTTTTTTTGTACAAGTGACTGGTCAGCCCATTGGATCACGGCAGCCTTGAAACGAAGCGCTGCATATTAGAATAAAGGGGAAAGCCAAATTCTGTCTCTTCACTCTCGCGCAGGGTCGCAGCCACAGCTCAAGTCTTCTTTGCACTACGTGGGTGTGCAAAAGTCATCTAAAGAGGTTCCAGGGGAAAAGATAAACGGAACTACTGTGTAATGGTAATCAAGGAGTTTCACCAGGTGACTCTGAAGTTATCTCACTCAAATTTCTTTGATTTAAAGATGAGATGAAACCGCAAATCAACAAATTCCGAGTCATTGCTCTGTTACTGTACAGAAGAAAGATAAGTTCGTTTGAGATGGTCTCTAGCAACGCAACTTGAGCGAAATAAACTGTTCCAAATAAGATTAACTAAGACCAGGATGAAAGGAAGCAATTTACGGGAATAACTCGTGTTAGAAATGCCGGTTTAATGCTTCTTAAAGCGAGCCGCTTGGGTTTTTAGGTATTTGTAACTAAAAAATATAATTATTCACACATTTGGGTCTGTTTTTTCCAAAACTTTAAGTTAAACAAGAAATACGTGTTTCTTGTTCAGAGCCGTTTCTTTGGTGTAATTGCGACTAATACTTAAAACTTAACTAGGAAGAAAGATCACTAAGAGAGGGGGAAAGGTGTGAATATTTTTGAATTATATTTTGTTCTCTTAGAGATACCATATTCAAAGTTATATTACTAACTTCAAATAACCTGTTACAAAAGTCCTCTTCAAATGCAAGGTGAAATATTTTTCCCTTTCACACAGAAGAACAGATGTATATCAGGTTACTATTCTTCAGGTCCACTACGGGTCTCTGAAAATGAGCAAATAAATAAACTCTTTTTAGACATTCTACTATTCCCCTCTCCTCCCAGAAACATTTTAAGAAAAATAAAATTCTGGTTTCACCGAAGTAAAATCAAGGGTAATCTATGTTACAACATAAAATTGAATGTAGAGGTTGCAAAATTGATGGAGTTACACCACCATCTGTCGTTAAGTTTTGGGACTACAAAATTTGGGACTTAAATCTTAATGAACTTTCTCAGATATTTTTTAAATCGCAGGCTATATTTTCCTTTGTATTTTTATAACATATCCACCAAATCCACCTGGATCCTGAAATATATATATATATATATATATATATATATATATATATATATATATATATATACACACACACACATACATATTCATAAACTCATGCTTCCACCTAGGTTCTCTAGTCTTCTCATCTTCAGAAAATAAATAAATACCCCACATCTGCCAGTCTTCAGATAAAACCTTTTAAAATAAACTGTGGAACTATAGATTTCCATCATCCCTCCCCACTTCCCTTGCTTCTAGTTGGCTGCTGATAGAAAAGACCAAGCATCAATTACAGGTTCTGGAGTGAGTAATAAATGCTGAATTCTCTCTTGAACTTGTATTCTAGTTCTTGGCTAGTATATCTGAATTGTAACCTAGTTCTTTGCTAGTATACCTAATATTAAAACATGTAAATGAAACACATTTCTTATAACAGGTTATCTGGGAGTGTCTAAAAAATGGATTAAAAAGCAGTTACATCAGTCTCCAGTTCTGGTTGATTGTACTGCTGAGACAAAAACCAGTTGCTCTGGGAAAGAATCTTGCTAAGAGTTTATCCCAATTAATATGGAAAAAGGATAACTACTGGATAAAGAATTTCAATACCAACTTAAAAGACTTCATCAACAAAAGAAGACTCCAGTTGCACAGTATTTATATCAGATGTAATTTTTAAAGGATCTCAAAAATACCTCTCTAACTGTAAACTTATACCTCTTTCTGGGTTAGGCACTAGATTTCAAAATTTCTATTTTCCATATAATAATTAAAATAAAATGTGACAGCTCGCTCATTTTGGTAAGGCATTCACTAGAAATAGTTGAATCACGCTAAATTGTCTGTTTGACCAACTTTTATCAACACACACACAAAAAAACAATTTCATGTGCTTCACATTAATAGAGCCAAGATTTTTCTGAGATGTAGTCTATCATTGTAAGAGTAAACATAGTTAAAATTATCTCTGCTGTTTACTCTGTGCCACATTGATTCAAATATGCTGAATTTCTGAAGCCAGATCCCTTTTTTTGTTGATGTTTCCACCATTAAATTAGTCTTAGAGTTTGTATGTCTGTATTACTATGAAATTTTGGAGCTGAAGAAAACTTTAATGTATTCTAGTCCAGGATATTTAAAAATTATAAAACAAAGTTCTAGAGTTGAAAGCAAGATGGCATAGCTAGTTAGTAAAACTCTGATTATTATTATTGAATTATTTCATATTTCTAAACATAGAATTTAATAAAAGGCATTTTTTCACACATACACACCTATTTCAATTTTCTTCACATCCATCAAAATTGATATGGCTCAGTGATGGCAATACTCTTGGATGTCAGTACTGTATCAGATGTGTTTAACTGTCACATCACTGTAATATACAGGAGAAAAATTATTCTGACAACTGGTTTTTCTTGAAAGTCAGAGTTTACAATATTTCTCCAACAGTATAAAATTGTTCGTCACTATTGATTACAAGTGCTCATTATAGGAAAACTGATGATGGCACAAGGTGCTAACACAACCACAGTTTATTATATTTTTCAGGGCCAATAGTCTTCAGGGATTCTTGAGGGTGAAACCTATAATCTCAGCAGCTGCTTGCCCATACTGTACACTCAAGAACTAAAAGTTAACACAAAGCTATGAGACAAGATATAACACTGATTTTTTTAATCTATGAGAAAAGAACTGTATCAAGATCATACATCAGTGTAGAGTTTTTATTTTGGTTTACTAACCACATGGCTCCAGTAACCATAATAGTTTACCCAAAGAATGTTTTAAAGCAGCTAATTGTAACAAATAATAGAGAAGTTCAGTCAGTTGCCCTCTTCTCCTTCCCCTTCTGTTCCTTCTCCTTCATTGCATTCTTTTTTTTTTTTGTATTTGTTTCTCCTCTTTTTCCTTACTCTACCATGATATTGTCACCACCTTCACAATAAAAAGTTTCAAAATTCTCTACACGTAGTTCTTCTCCTGGGCTCAAAATCTGTTTATTCAATTGATTATTGATATCACCATCTGAAATGTGAAAAGATGCCCTCTTTTCTCCTTATGCCACTGTAGTCCACACAGTTCCTAAAGCCAAAGAGATCCAAGTCATAAAGTGCTTTCTTCTTCATTTCTCACATCCAAGCAGCATTAGATTTTGTTGCTATTTAAAGCAAATTGTTACTTATTTGCATATTTCTTTGCCTTATTCTATCTACACAGTTATTGCCTTACTTCAAGACTTCATCATTTCTTACTTGGTCATTCTGAATAACTTTCTAACCAACTTCCTCCTTTTTAGTTTTCTCTTTTTCCAGTTCACCTCACTGCTATCTAAAACATGTTACTTAGAATTAGGCCAAGCTTCCCTATAGCCAATGGAGTTGAATCTTAAGTTCTCTAGTCTAATGTAGCAAATTTATCTAGCAAATACAAGATATTTATGGTATTTTTCAGGTTATAAGATGCACACCCCCCAAATTGGGGAGGAATAATGGTTCTTAATGCTGTTGTTGAGTTATGTTTACATTTACATTGGTGAGATATTATGTTATTTATGTTATTAAATATTTTACCACATTTTTTCCTTCAAATTTTTTTTCCTATTTTCTTCCTCTAAGACCTAGGTGTCTTACAGTCCAAAAATAGGGTAACCATCTTTCTTAGAATGAATAAAATGTATGAATGCTATACCCCAGACAAATGCATTTTACATCTTAAATATATTCTGTCATATTGCTGTCAGATACATATTTTAGCTGTGTACCATTTTCTGCAAATCTGTAAGTCTACTTTCCCACGCAATCATCTGGCTACATGGTTGTAACTGAAGATATTCATTATTTTTTTCATATGAATGAACTCAGTAAAGAGATATAAAAATAATTTCAATCTGGCATTCAAATTCCCAAATGCATTTTTTAAATTTTATTTTAATTGTTGTTCAGGTACATTTTTCTGTCTTTTAATCCCATCCCAGCCTATGCACCCAACCCTCCCCACCTCCCTCCCATTTCCACCGCCCCTAGTTTTTGTCCATGTGTCCCTTATATTTGTTCCTGTAAACCCTTCCCCTTCTCCCCCAAAATTCCCTTGAAATTCCCCCCCCCTTGCCTCTCTGAACACTGTCAGTCTGTTCTCAATTTCAGTGTATTTGGTTATATTTTGCTTGTTTGTTTGTTTTGTTGTTTAGTTTCCTGTTAAAGGTGAGATCGTATGGTATTTGTCTTTCACCACCTGGCTTATTTCACTTAGCATAATGCTATACAGTTCCATTCATGCTGTTGCAAAGGGTAGGAGCTCATTTTTTCTTTCCGCTGCAAAGAATTCTGTTGTGTAAATGTGCCATAGCTTTTCGATCCATTCATTTACTGATGGGCACCTAGGTTGCTCCCAGTACTTGGCTATTGTAAATTGTGCTGCTGTGAATATTGGGGTGCATAGGTTATTTTGGATTTCTGTTTCAGGGTTCTTAGGATACAATCGTAGTAGTGGAATTGCTGGTTCAAAAGGCAGATCCATTTATAGTTTTCTGAGAAAAACTCCATACTGTTTTCCATAGTGGTTGTACCAGTCTGCAATCCCACCAACAGTGCACAAGTGTTCCCTTTTCTCCACCACCTCTCCAAAACTTGTTGTTGGTTGCTTTGTTTATGATGGCATTCTGACTGGTGTGAAGTGATATCTCATTATGGTTTTAATTTGCATCTCTCTGATAGCTAGTGATATGGAGCATTTTTTATGTGTCTCTGGATCCTCTATATGTCCTCCTTGGAGAAGTGTCTGTTCAAGTCCTTTGCCAAATTTTTAATTGGGTTGCTTGTCTTCTAAGAGTGGAGTCATGTAAGTTCTTTGTATATTTTGGAGATTAAACCCTTGTCTGAGGTATCATTGACAAATATGTTTTCCCATATGGTTGGTTATCTTTTTGTTTTACTATTGTTTTCTTTAGATGTGCAGAAGCTTCTTATTTTGATGAGATCCCATTTGTTTATTTTTTTCCTTTGTAGCCCTTGCTCTAGGGGATATATTAGTAAAAGTGTTGCTGTGTGAAATATCTGAGATTTTCCTGCCTATGTTCTCCTCTATGACTTTAATGGTGTGCCAGCTTATATTTAAGTCGTTAATCCACCTTGAATTTATTTTTGTGTATGGTGTAAGTTGGTGCTCGAGTTTCATTTTTTTTGCACGTAGCTGTACAGTTCTCCCAACACCATTTGTTGAAGAGGCTATTTTTACTGCATTTTATGTTGCTGCCCCTTTGTCATATATTAATTGACCATATAGACTTGGGTTTATTTCTGGGCTCTCTGTTCTGTTTCATTGCTTCATATGCCTGTTTTTATACCAGTAAGAAGCTGTTTTGATTACAGTGGCCTTTTAATACAGTTTGGTATCTTGTCTGTGATCCCTCCTACTTTGCCCTTCTTTTTCAAAAGTGCAGCAGCTATTTGGGGTTATTTATGTTTCCATATAAACTTGTGAAGTGTTTGCTCTATGTCTGTGAAATAAGCCATTGCTAATTTAATAGGTATTGCATTGAATCTGTAAATTGCTTTGGGTAGTATGGACATTTTGATGATGTTAATTCTTCCAATCCATGAACATGGTATATGTTTCCATTTGTTTGTGTCCTCCTTGATTTCTTTCTTCAGTGTTGTGTAGTTTTCTGCATACAGGTCTTTTATCTCCTTGGTTAGGTTTATTCCTAGGTATTTTATTTTTCTTTTTGCTATATCGAATGGGATTTTTTTCTTGATTTCTGCTTCTGCTGTTTCACTGTTGGTATATAAAAATGCCTTTGATTTCTGGATATTGACTTTGTATCCCTCTGTTTTCCAAATTCATTTGTTAGGCTGAGCAATTTTTTTGTCTGAGTCTATAGGATTTTCTATGTCCAATATCAAATCATCTGCAAACAGTCGACAGTTTTGTTTCTTTTTTTCTGATTTGGATGCCTTTTATTTTCTTTTCTTGTCTGATTGCTGTGGCTAAAACTTCAAATGCCACATTGAACAGAAGTGGTGAAAGTGGATAACCTTGTCTTGTTCCTGATTTTAATGCAAAATACTTTAGTTTTTAGCCATTGACTATGATGTTGGCTATAGGTCTCTTATATATGGTCTTTATTATGTTGAGGAGTGCTCCCTCTATTCTTGGTTTGCTGCATGTTTTAATCATAAATGGGTTCTATACCTTATCAAATGCTTTTTCCACATCTATTGATATGATCATGTGATTTTTGTCTTTGCTTTTGCTTATGTGATGTATTACATTTACTGATTTGTGAATAATGTTATCATTCTTGCATCCCTGGGATGAATCTCACTTGGTCATTGTGTATGATCTTTTTAATGTACTATTGGATGTCATTTGCTAATACTTTGTTGAGGATTTTAGCATCTATGCCAACTAGCGATATGGGCCAGAAGTTTTCTTTCTTTGTTGTGCCTTTATCTGGTTTTCGGATTAGGATGATGCAGGCTTCATAAATAGAGTTTGGGAGTCTTCCATCATTTTGGATTGTTTTGAATAGTCTGTGAAGGATAGGGGTTAGCTCTTCCTTAAATGCTTTGTAGTATTCTCCTGTGAAGCCCTAGGGTCCAGGGCTTTTGTGTCTCAGGAGTTTTTCGATTACTGCTTCAATTCCGTCTGCTTTTATTAGTCTATTCAGGCTTTCTGCTTCTTCTTCATTGAGTTTTGGAAGATTATATTTTTTCTAGAAATTTGCCCATTTCACATAGGTTTTCAAATTTCTCGGCATACAGTTTTTCATAGTACTTTCTTACAATCCTTTGTACCTCTGTGGTGTCAGTTGTAATCTCTCTTCTTTCATTTCTGATTGTGTTTATTTGGGTTCTCTGTTTTTCTTGATGAGCCTACTTAAAGGCCTGTTGATTTTGTTTCTCTTTTCAAAGAACCAGCACCTGGATTCATGGATCCTTATAAATGGGCTTTTAGTGTTTATGTCATTTAATTCTGCTCTGATCTTGGTTATTTTCTTACTTCTACTAGCTGAGGGCTGTCTTTATCGTTGTGCCTCAAGTTCTTATAGGTGTAAGGTTAGGTTGTTTGTTTGAAATGTTTCTATCTTGTTTTATGTAGGCCTATATTGCTATGAACTTCCCTCTCAAGACTACCTTTGTTGTGTTGCATAAGTCTTGGGTTGTTGTGAGTTCATTTTCATTTGTTTCCAGAAACTTTTTCATTTCTTCCCTAATTTCAATTGCAAGAGCAAATCATCATGAAACATATATAGAACAATCATGTACATTTGTTTTTCCACATATACTTTATCATTAAACATAAGATAAGTTCTAGGAGGCTTGTAAGAAGATTTGGTAGGGCAGACTCAGTTAAAATGGTTTTAGATGAATCATCTCTTTATCATTCATAGTAATTAAACAGAATAGCTGAAACTATACTTTGTCAACTATAAACTTAGATTTCTAAAATACAAACTGAAAAAGGCATTATTAATAAATAAGAAAAGATTGAACATATTAATTATTTAACAGTGTTTTATGAATAATAAAAATAAAAACAAAAAATTCTCCATGAAAAATTGTTCACCTCAATTACAGATATTTAAAATTACCATATAATTGGTATAAAAAATTTACTAAAAAATTGCCCTGGCTGGTGTGGCTCAGTGGATTCAGTGCCAGAGTGTGAACCAAAGGGTCTCCAGTTCAATTCCCAGTCAGGGCAAATGCCTGGGTTGCAGGCCAGGTGCCTTATAGGGGATGCTCAAGAGGCAACCACACACTGATGCTACTCTCCCTTTCTTACTCCCTTTCCCTCTCTAAAAACAAATAAATAAAATATTTAAAATATTTACTGAAAAAACATTAATTTACTTTTTGTTGCAAGTTTAAAAAACACACTAGAAAAGCATATTACTAAAACATTTTGTATTTTTCTTCTGACATTTTCTATACTAAAAAATAAATCTATTTTATGTTTTTAATTACTGCCTCTGGTTTTGGTTCATTTTTGCATATTTTATATGTTGATATTTAAAAGGTAACACAGCTAATTATAGTAATACTTGTGTAAAGTAATCTGGTATCTTGACCAGTTGTGGCTTGGTTGGCTATTATTCTGCAAACCAAAAGTTTGCTAGTCTGATTCCAGGTCAAGTGTACATGCCTGGGTTGTGGGTTTGTCCCATTTGGCTATGGAACAAGAAGCAACGGATTGATGTTTCTCTCTCACACTGATGTTTCTCTTCCTCTCTTTCTCCCTCCCTTTCTGTCTCCTTAAAAATAAATATAATCTTTAAAAACTAAAAAAATAAAATAAAATAAATAAAGGAAAAGCTAACTCCTATTCTTCACAGATATTCCAAAAAAAAAATCAAGAAAATGGAAGATTCCCAAACTCTTTTTTTGAAGCCAGAATCATCCTAATCCCAAAAACAGATAAAGGCACAACAAAGAAAGAAAACTTCACACCAATATTATCAATGAAAATAGATGCTAAAATCCTCAACAAATATTGGCAAATCACATCCAGCAAGACATTAAAAAGATCATACACCATGAACAAGTGGGATTCATCCCAGGGATGCAAGGATGGTACTATATTCACAAATCAATAAACATAATACATCACATAAACAAAAGCAAAGACAAAAATCACATGATCATGTCAATAGATGTGGAAAAAGCATTTGATAAGGTACAGCACCCATTTATGATAAAAACACTGAGCAAAGAGGGAATAGAAGGATCATTTCTCATCATAATAAAGGCCGTATATGAGAGACTTACAGTCAACATCATATTCAATGGGCAAAAACTAAAATATGTCCCACTAAGATCAGGAACAAGACTCACCACTTCTCTTCAGCATAGTATTGGAAGTCCTGGCCACAGCAATCAGACAAAAAAAAAAAAAAAAAAAAAAAAAAAAAAAAAAAAAAAAAAAAAAAAAAAAAAAGATATAAAAGGCATCCAAATGGTAAAGAAGGAAGCAAAACTGTCATTGTTTGCAGAAGCCATGGTATTGTATGTAGAAAATCCTATAAACACAACCAAAAAACTGCTCAACCTAATGAATGAATTTAGAAAACCAGTGGGATAGATATAAAGTAAATATCCAGTAATCAAAGGCATTTTTGTATACCAACAATGAAATGTCCGAAACAAACATCAGAAAAAAAATCCATTTGAAGTAGCAACAAGAAAAATAAAATACCTAGGAATAAACATAATCAAGGAGGTGACAGAACTGAACTCTGAAAACTACACAGCACTGAAGAAAGAAATTAAAGAAGACACAAACAAATGGAAACTATACCATGTTCATGGATCAGAAGAATTAACATAATCAAAATGCCCATACTACACACAGTGATTTATAGATTCAATACAGCCCATATTAAAGTACCAATGACATATTTCACAGATATAGAACAAACACTTCAAAAATTTATATGGTACCATAAACAACCCCAAAAAGCTGTAGTAATTTTGAGAAAGAAGAGCAAAGTAGGAGGGAACACAATACTTGATATTAAACTGTATGACAATGCTACTTTAATCAAAAGAGTCTGGTACTGGCATAAGAACAGACACATGAACGAACGGAAATTAATAGAGAACTCAGAAATAATCCCAAGTCTGTATGGTCAATTAATATTCAACAAAGGGGGAAGCAGCATAAAATAGAGAAAAACCAGCATCTTCAACAAATGGTGTTGGGAGAACTAGACAGCTACATGCAAAAAAAAAAAAACAAAACAAAACTCGAGCACCAACTTGCACCATACACAAAAATAAATTCAAGGTGGATAAGAGATTTAAATATAAGGCATGAAATCATTAATGTATTAAAGGAGAACATAGTCAGGAAAATCTCAGGTATTTCATGCAGCAATATTTTTACTGATGTGTCCCTAGAGCAAGGAACATAAAGGAGAGAATAAAGAAATGGGATCTCATCAAAATAAAAAGCTTATGCACGGCTAAAGAAAACAGCATGAAATAAAAAGAGAACCAACCATATGGAAAAATGTATTTGCCAATGATACCTCACACAAGGGTTTGATCTCTAAAACATACAAAGAACTCACAGGACTCTACTCTAAGATGACAAGCGACCCAATTAAAAAATGGGCAAAGGACTTGAACAAACATTTCTCCAAGGAGTACATACAGAGAACCCAGAGACAGATGAAAAGATGCTCTATATTGCTAGCCATCGGAGAGATGCAAATTAAAACCACAGTCAGATACCACTTCACACTGCTCATAATAGCCCTCATAAAGAAACAAGAAACAAATGTTGGAGAGGTTGTGAAGAAAAGGAAACCCTAGTGCACTGGTAGTGGGATTGCAGGCAGGTGCAGCCACTATTGAAAACAGTATGGAATTTCTTCAGAAAACTAAAAATGGAACTGCCTTTTAACCTGGCAATTCCACTGCTGGGATTATATCCTAGAGCCCTGAAACACCAATTCAAAAAAACCTATGCACCCCGATGTTCATAGCAGCACAATTTACTATAGCCAAGTGCTAGAAGCAACTTAAGTGTCCATCAGTAAATTAATGAATAAAAAAATCATGGTACATTTACACAATGGAATTCTATGCAGCAGAAAGAAGGAACACCTACCCTTTTCCACAGCATGGATGGAACTGGAGAGCATTATGCTAAGTGAAATAAGCCAGATGGTGAAAGACAAATACCACATGATCTCACCATTAACAGGAACCTAATCAACAAAATGAACAAGCAAGCAAAGTATATCCAAAGACACTGAAATTAAAAACAGGCTGACAATCACCAGAGGGGAGGGGGAGGTAATGGGGGAAAAGAGTGAAGGGTTTACAGGAACAATTGTACAGGACATATGGACAATAACAAGGGGGTGGGTGGAAACAGGGGAGTGAGGGAGGGAGATTTGGGGTGGTGGTGATGGATGGGGCGAAAAGGCAGAACACTGTACTTGAACAACAATAAAAATGTTTTAAAAATTTAAAAAATATATAAAGTAAACTGGTTGCTTATTAGGTTAGCCATTTTAGGGTCGATTAAATTTTTTAAAATTTATTTATCAAGGTGATGTTTTAAGGCAACCAGGACACTTAGAAAAGAGAAGAGAACTAATAATACTTGCACAAAAGCACCTATATAAACTAAAATGATAACCTATTATATTAAAAATAAATTTGCACTTGACTTTATAAAAACTTTAAAAACTTTCTCTCTGCAAAAGAGACTGTTTAAAGAAAAAGTTGAAAAGACAATGTATGGACTCAGAAAAAACATTGTTAAGCCACATATGTAAAAAAAATGTTTGTATCTAGAACATAAAATACACAAAAAACTTAGCAGTAAAGAAAGCAAACAATTTAATTAGAAAATTGCTAAAAGACATGGGAAGATATGTTATCAAAGATTACCATATTTTGGTCTATAAGATGCACTATTTCTCCCCCCCAAATTTGGGAGGAGTAATGGTTTTTAATGTTGCTGTTGAGTTCTGTTTACATTTACATTGGTGAAATATTACATTATTTATGTTACTAAATATTTTACCACAGTTTTTGCTTCAAATTTTCTTCTATTTTCCTTCTCTAAATCCTAGGCACTTCTTATGGTCAGAAAACTATGGTATATGCAGTTGGCAAATAAGTATATGAAAAGATGTTTAACATCACTATCTATTACATACCTGTTAGAACTGATACTTTTTTAAAGAAATGACAATGTTAAATGGTGGCAAGGATATAGCAAAACTGGATATTTTACACATTGCTGGTGGGAATATAAAATGGTGCAGCCAATTTGGAAATTAGTGCAGTTGTATCTTTGAAAACTAAATATACGCTTATCATACAACCCAGCAACTGCATTGCTGAGCATTTATCGCAGAGCAATGAAAATTTGGGTCCACCAAAAATCATACAAGAATGTTTACAGCAGATTTATTTGAAACATCCCAAAACTTAAAAGCAACCAAAATATTAATCAATAATTGAATGGTTAAACAAAGTATGTTACATCCATACCATGGAACACCTATGAGAAAAAGGAACGAGCTACTGACACACACACAACAACTTGGATGAATCAAGGGCATTATACTGAGCCTGAAATTCAATCTCAAAATCTCACATAAGTATATGATCCCATTAATGTAACAGTCTCAGAATAGCCAAATTCTGGAGATGGGGAACAGAATAGTGGTTTCCAGGGGATACAGACTATCAAGTGAGGGAAGTATGATTATACAGGGGTAGCCCAAGAGATCAAGGTTGTGATGGAATTGTTCTGTTTCTTGATTACTGCAGTAGTTATACAACTATATGCATGAGAAAGTATCAGAACTGTATGCATACATTACCAATGTCAGTTCCCTGATGTGAAATGATAGCTTTATAAAATGTAATCATTGGGGGAAACTGTGTGAAGAATAAACAGAATCTGTCTGTAATATTTTTAATCTTCCTATAACTATATAATTATTTCAAAATAAAAAGTTAAAAAAATGAATACATGGAACCAATAGAAAGCCAAAAATTAAAAACACAGACATGGATGGTATAAAACCAGGGTGGGGGGTAAGTACTGGCAGAGCTTACAACAGTCTTTATGTCCCTGGATAGTATTTAAAAATATATGTGTCAAAGAACCTGAATAATGTGCACATGAGCACAGACAATGGGGAGGGGTTGACTGTGGGAGTGAGGGTAGACAGAGCAGGGAAGAGCAAGGAAGGAAAAGGTAGGACAACCATAATTAAACAACAACAAAAAATATGTATCCTCTCATTCCCTTAGTAAATACAGTTATTGTTATTTCTTCATGTATGAGCAGGTTGTAGGTTAGTTTTTTCTGTTTTAGAACTTCATATAAATTAGCTTATACAGACTTTTGTGTCTGGTTTCTTTCACTAGCATACTGATTTTGAGGTTTATTTTTGTTATGTGTATCTACAATTTATTTTTTTAATGCTGAGTTGTATTGTATTGAAAAGATATGGTAAAATTTCTTACATTTACTTGTTGATGACTACTTGGGTTGCTTATAAGTTTTGGATGTAAGGGTTGTTTAAATGTTTTATTTTTTAAACAGTCATGTTTACAGTACATTGTAAAAAAAACAAAGCAAAACAAAACAAAAAAACAACATCAGTAAATATTACAACTCCAAAACAAAAAGAAAACTTTTCTGTCATTTAGAAATTTGTTTTCTTTAAAGCAATAGTATGTTTGACCAACAGTGGTTTAAATAATAAGAACATTTTTTGTGCCTTAAGAAATCTGAAGATTCATATTTTCAAGTTTGGCCCAACAGCTTAAACATGTTATTAGTGACCCAGATAATTTTTATTTCTGTTCTATTACTCTTGGTGTGTTTATTCTTCTACTTATATTTGTGACCTTACCCTTGCAAGATGGTTATAGAAATTCCATGCTTATGTTCTTGTTCACAACATAAACAGGAGGGTTGGAGGAAGTTGCAGCACATTCTCTCCTGTCCCTTTTACAAGAAAGAAAAGCTTTGCTCAAGTTTCCCCAGAAAGTTCCCCCACGGCTCATTGCTTTGAGCTATGCTACCACTAGCTCAAGAACAGGTGGGAAATGGTGCAAATTTTAATGACTGGCTTCTCTGAAACAATCACATTTTACCACTTGGGGCTAAGTTCAGTGCCATCCCAGACAAATTAGTGCTCTATTAGAAGAGATATTAGAGGTAATGGCTGACAGATATGTAACTAATAGTATTTGTCACAATGCCTTTCATTCACTTCTTTTTATTAATTTATCTATTTTTCTCATTTGAGGTATCAACTTTTATCTTGGCAACTATTTTTAAAAAGTGCAGTTCTTCCAGTGGCATTCTTAGATGTATGGGCTATGTAGTTGTTTGTTTTAAAAGAGATTGCATATGAACAACAGTCTGTATTTAGGGCAAAAAACAGATAATCCCCCAAATGTTCTCTAATTGTGATATCATGTCCATATTGAAGAGTTGTTCTAGCAATACAAAGATTCCATCTCAACTTTATTATGTTTTAGGAAAAATATTTCTAATTTTCTGTTTAACATTTCCATACTTCTTGGACAAACCATTTTTGATATAACTCAAAATATTATATTTAATATCTACCAGCTGTACAAGAGCAACCTTGAATTTAAGATATGATAACCTAAGAAGAAAAGCTGTTATCATAGCTTCCATGTACATTTTCATCAACTCATATGGTACACATCTGGGCTTTGATAGCTATTTGTTAGAAAATAAAAACCTAATACATTCAAATCTAATTTTAAAATCTTTCATTTATTTCTTTTCAGTCATTTAAAAATGAATATTATTAGCATAATCATAATCTATGAAAGTAATTTGAAGATAATTGTAAAAGTTAATTCTTAGAATCTAAATGTTTTGTATTTAAAAATATTAACCTACTAAAAATAAGACAAAAAGAAACTAACATCTACTGAACACTTAAGATATTCCAAGCAGTAAGTCTGGTACTTTGCAAACTGACTTTGCTTTAGTTAGTTATTTCTATATGTCTATGAACTAGATATTATTTGCCATCTCCAGGTGAGAAAACTAAGGTCCAGAGACATTAAGTAATTTGTCCTAGGTTACATTAAAAATAAGTTCAGTTCTGTGGATTTATTATCCAGATTTAATAAATAATGAACAACCAACCAAACATTCCAGAAAAGCCAAATCAATGCACACATTTGGTAATATCAGAAAACTTTTTATTTATGTTGGCGAAAAAAGTAGAATCTAAGGAACCAGGAAAATATAAAACTTAAGTGTGAACTATGTCTCCCACTTTATCATTATTACCATCAATAGCTAGCCATTTCTAGTGATTTAATCTCTAGCAATTTTCACTTCTATTCCAACAAAGGCACCTGACAGATGGATTTAGAAAGGTTTAATTCAAGAAGATTTGTCAATAACCAGGCAATTAAAAGGGCAAAAAAAGTGCAGAGTACCAGCAAAGCAATGTGAAAAAATCACTAGACTTTAAATCCAGCAAAAGTGTAAAATAAATATAAAACAAAGATGTCATACAATTTGGGCAGACAAGGCACTTTAAGAAGAATCATCAAAGGATATAACTCTATTGAATTTTATAAGACACTGTCAGGCAAAACAGAACAGTGATAAAAGAATAGACAAAATAAAGAGAAAAAGGGTGAGGAGGTGGTTAGAGTATGTTTAAAAAAAAGAAAGAATAAAGGGAATGGGCTATTTGTATAATAACAAAAAAATGAGGCTCTTTTTGTACAAATGGTGATCAGCTGCCACAGCCTTGAACACAAGAAAAAAAAGCATGGTAATATAATTATAAAAGAAAATTAATGGTTAGATGATAAAAGCCTTACTATGGTTAGAGTAATAGTAGGGCAAACCACCTTGGAGCATGTCTTTAGACCAAGTGTATAGCCTCGGAGCAGGTCTGTGCTTTGCAAGTAACCTCTGAGGCAAAATTCAGTGTTTGTGTGTGTTTTGGGGTGGGGGATGGTGATGCCTTAAGGCACAGGTGGAAAACACAAGGCTCCTGGGCCTAATCCCACCCTCCAACTTATTTCCACCCTGGGGCAGTGCAGAGCTCTCCCTTAACAGCTAAGGAGTAGTTATACATTTATACATCCCTAAAATTAAATTCAGCTCTATGAAGACAACTGTAAGGCTGATATAGCCCCCAGTGAAAATGAGTTTGAAATCTCTGACTTAAGGCATAAGAAACAAGACTTATTTTCCTGAAACCTTAATTGTATTGTTTGGTAAATAATTAAAATATTATTACTAATTATTCCATGATGTAGAATGTAAAACTCACATGAATTTTTAAGAGAAATTAATTTCCCCACTCTTATGATATATAATAGACATATAGCATTGTGTAAGTTAAAGTATAAAATGTGTTGATTTAATTCAATTATGTATTGTCAAATAATTACCGTCATAGGGTTAGTTAATACCCCCATTGTCTCTAATTACCATTTCTTACTTGTGATGCAAACACTTGAGATTTACTCTCTTAGGACTTCTCAAATATGCAATACGACAACATTAACTATAGTAACCATGCTGTACATTATATCTCCATGTCTTATTTATTTTATAACTGGAAGTTTATACATTGTGACTCTCTTCACCCATTATACCTTCCCTTACCTTTTGCTTCTGGCAATCACCAATCTGTCCTTTCTGAGTTTGTTGTTGTTTTTGGTTTGTTTGTCTTTTAGATTACATATATGTACAAGTAAGATCGTATGATATTTCCTTCTTTGACTTATTTCACTTAGCACAATGTCCTCAAGTTATCCCAAATGACAAGATTTTATTTTTTAATGACTGAATAATATGCCATTAAGTATATGTGTCACATTTTCTTTATTCATCTATGGACACGGGTTGTTTTTATATCTTGGCTATTGTAAATAATACTGCAATAAACATGAAAGTGCATATATCTTTGAGTTAGTGGTTTCATTTCTTCTTGACGAATACCCTGAAGTGAAATTGCTGGATCATATGATAGTTGTATTTTTAATTTTTTTAGAAAATTTCATACTGTTTTCCATAATGGCTACACCAATATATATTTCCACCAACAGTATATGATGGTTTATCCACATATACTGTTTAACCCTTTTATCCACATCTTCAACAACACTTATTTTTAGTAGTATGGACATTTTAACAGTATTGATTTCTCCAATGTATAAATACAGAATATTGTTCTTTTTATTTGTGCCTTCTTTGATTTCTTTCCTCAAAGTCACATACATTTAGTGCACAGATCTTTCAATTCCTTTGTTAAATTCATTCCCAAGTATTTTATTATTTTGATTCTATTGTGAATTAGATTGCATATTCAAAGTAATTAATATTTCATTTTCTGATAATAGAACAGGCCTTGAGATACAGAAAACAACGTTCATTCATTCGACATAATTTTTGATTGAATGAAAATATGATCTTGCAGATAAGACTGATTGACATTATACATTAAAAAACCCACAGAGACTGGAAAGGAAACACTATCATGTTTAAAATTCTTGAATAGCTATGCATGGGTGCATATAAAATCTAAAATTCTCTGCTTAGCACAAAAAGCCATTGTGTCTGCTCCCCTTGTCTACTCCTGTACCTTCTCCCTAACTTCACCCCTCAGACTTTTATTTTTAAACAATACTGTGCTGCTGTCCCAGAATTTGTCATGCCCATAATATTTCTCCTACCTAGACAGTGCTTCTCTCCTTAAGAACCTGGGGGCAGATTTGATTGTTCCTCCCAACCCCCATGATACTGTTCACATTCTGTTAAGGAAAATGTCTTCATGTGTTTCTCTGAATAGTTTTCTCTTTATTAAATTCTATGCTCCTTGAGAGCAGTGACCAACTCTCTGGTTTCTCAGACTCACAGAAAATATATCACATATTGACAGAACCTAGTAAGTATGTATTGAATAAATGTTTTTTTTAATAAATGAATGAGGTCATGTAATACTCTGTTTATATCTAGGCATAGGATAAAATCTATTAAATAAGGCCCATTGCAGACAAAACTAACAATTCATTGAAAATGTGCTGGGGAAAAAAGGAGTTAGATTAAAAAGAAATTATGTTAAATGGTAATCATATGTCATATTTTTCCGCCCCAGAATGTTTAAGAGAAAGTTCTAAAACTTTAAAGCAGCTGAATCTTTCCTTTGAATTGAATTTCACTGAGAAATATGAACAAATGAGACTAAATAATGCAAACTTTCTCCAATGCCTGTGCACAGGGAAGGGTTGGGGTTCCAGAGAGCTTTTTTACTGGGAAAAATGAATGAGAAGTGCACTGCTACAAGTACAGGATATTATTATCTTACTTTTATATGGGAATTTTCAGGTTATAAATTGCTTTGACACTGTTATTTGAACCTCACAACATTGTTAAAATTTGTAGGTTAAATACTACCTGAATTAACTAAGACAAGGAAGACTTAAGCGACTTGCCCAAGTCTCGCCAAGAATTGCCCTTGCTGATGTTATATATGCTGGCTACTTAATAAAACCAGATCCTAGGACTCTATGTAGCGAAACAGATAGCTTACTTTTTTGGGAAGATATTTATAAATTGTATATTTATACTAGTATCCTCCTCCACCCCTTCTTCCTCAGTCTATGACTATTTAAACTATCAGATAAAATGATTTTTTGGTATCAGTTACTTTAAAGTAAGTACCAGGCTTAAATATTAACTTAGTGAGAATACCTACCATATTTGTGGACTCTATGACAACCCCCCCACACACAAAATTTGGGAGGGATAATGGTTGTTAATGCTGCTGTTGAGTTCTGTTTACATTTGCATCAGTGAAATATTATGTTATTAAATATTTTACCACATTTTTGGTTCAATTTTTTTTCCTGTTTTCCTCCTCTGAAATCTAAGTGCATCTTTTTGGTACAAAAATATGGTAATTCAAATGTTTCTAGATGGATCTGGCATTAGCCCATTTTTTGTTATGTGTAGAAATAAAGTCTTTCATCATATATAATATAGTCATACATCAAAACAATTTGTATTAAATTGTTTTAAACACACACAAAGGGGTGGTTCTAAACTATTGATAATTATTAAATATATTTTGGAAGGAATTATATGAAAGTACCATGTTTTCCTCTTATATTTTGTAACTTAAGTGCACTCTGTAACTCATTGGTTTAATGGAGAAAACAAATAAAATGTAAATTTCTGAAGATTATAGCAAAATTTCACATGCTTAAGAAATAGTTCAGGGTGGCTAAGAGAATGGTCTAAGGGCTGGGAAGAAAATTGAGAAATTCAGGTAATCCCAGGACAAGTTGAAAAAGACACACTCCATCTAGGTGGTATAGACACTGCTTGAAGTCAGTGCATTGTGCTGCTAAAGAATAGTATGTTATTAACCATTTTACCACATTAAATATAACAAAATATTTTTTTAATTTTATTTTAATTGTTGTTCAAGTACAGTTTTCTGTCTTTTACTTTCATCCCAGTCCCCCCCCCCACTCAGTGATCCCCACCTCTCTCCCATTTCCACCCCCCTTAGTTTTTGTCCATGTGTCCATGTGACCCCTTCCCCTTTTCCCCTGAAATTCCCTCCCATCTCCCCTCTGGTTACTGTCAGCCTCTTTTCTATTTCAATGTCTTTGGTTATATTTTCTTTGCTTGTTCGTTTTGTTGTTTAGGTTCCTGTAAAAGGTGAGATCATATGGTATGTTTCTTTCACCACCTGGCTTATTTCACTTACTAAAATACTTCCAGCTCCATCCATGCTGGGGCAAAGGGTAGGAGCTCCTTCATTCTTTCTGCTGCAAAGAATTCCACTCTGTAAATGTACCATAGTTTTTTGATCCATTCATTTACTGATTGGCACCTAGGTTGCCACTAGCACTTGGCTATTGTAAATTGGCTGCTATGAACATTGGGGTGCATAGGTTCTTTTGGATTGGTGTTTCTGGGTTCTTAGGGTATAATCCTAGCAGTGGAATTGCCAGGTCAAGATGCACATTCATTTTTAGTTTTCTGAGAAAATTCCATACTGTTTTCCATAGTGGCTGCACCAGTCTGCAATCCCACCAACAGTGTACTAGGGTCCCCTTTTCTCCACATCCTGTCCAACACTTGTTGTTTCTTGCTTTGTTTATGATGGCCATTCTGCCTGGTGTGAAGTAATATCACACTGTAGTTTTAATTTGTATCTCTCTGATAGCTAGTGATATTGAGCATTTTTCATGTGTTTCTGGATCCTCTATGTTCTCTTTGGAGAAGTGTCTATTTGAGTCCTTTGCCCATTTTTTCATTGATTGTTTCTCTTTTTAAAGTGGATTTGTGTAATTTCTTTATATATTTTGGACATTAAATCCTCACCTGAAGTATCATTGGCAAATATGTTTTCCCATACAGTTGGTTCTCTTTTTATTTTAATGCTGTTTTCTTTGGCCATGCAGAAGCTTTTTATTTTGATGAGATCCCATTTGTTTATTTTTTCCTTTATGTCCCTTGCTCTAGGGGACATATAAGTAAAAATGTTGCTGTGTGAAATATGTGATATTTTCCTGCCTATGTTCTCCTCTAGAACTTTAATGGTGTGCCAGATTATATTTAAGTCTTTAATCCACCTTGAATTTATTTTTGTGTATGGTGTAAGTTGGTGCTCAAGTTTCATTTTTTTACATGTAGCTGTCCAGTTCTCCCAACACTATTTATTGAAGAGGCTATCTTTATTCCATTTTATATTGCTGCCCCCTTTGTCAAATATTAATTGACCATAGAGACTTGGGTTTATTTCTGGGTTCTCTATTCTGTTCCACTGGTCCATGTGTCAGTTTTTATGCCAGTACCAGCTGTTTTGATTACAGTGGCCTTGTAATACAGTTTGGTATCAGGTATTGTGATCCCTCTTACATTGCTCTTCTTTTTCAAAAGTGCAGCAGCAATTTGGTGTTGTTTATGGTCCCATATACATTTTTGAAGTGTTTGCTCTATGTCTGTGAAATAAGCCATTGGTAATTTAATAGGTATTGCATTGAATCTGTAAATTGCTTTGGGTAGCATGGACATTTTGATGATGTTAATACTTCCAATCCATGAACACGGTATATGTTTCCATTTGTTTGTGTCTTCCTTGATTTCTTTCTTCAGTGTTGAGTAGTTTTCTGAATACAAGTCTTTTTTACCTCTTTGGTTAGGTTTATTCCTAGGTATTTTATTTTTCTTTTTGCTGTATCGAATGGGATTTTTTTCTTGATTTCTGCTTCTGCTGTTTCATTGTTGGTACATGAAATTGCCTTTGATATCTGGATATCAACTTTGTATCCCACTGTTTTGTCAAATTCATTTATTAGGTCCAGCAGTTTTTTGGCTGCATATATAGGATTTTTTATGTACACTATCATGACATCTTCAAATAACAACAGTTTTGTTTCCTCTTTTCTGATTTCGATGCCTTTCATTTCCGTTTCTTGTCTGATTGCTGTGGCTAGGATATCCAATACTGTGTTGAATAGAAGCAGTGAAAATGACAACCTTGTCTCGTTCCTGATCTTAGTGGAAAAAATTTTAGTTTTGGCCATGGACTATGATGTTGGATGTAGGTCTCCCATATATGGCCTTTATTATGTTGAGAAATGATCCCTCCATTCCCACTTTGCTCAGGGTTTTTATCATAAATCGGTGTTGTACCTTATCAAATGCTTTTTCTGCTTCTACTGATATGATCATGCGTTTTGGGGCTTTGCTTTTGTTTATGTTACGTATTACATTTAATGATTCGCAAATGTTCAAACATCCTTGCATCCCTTTGATGAATGCCACTTGGTCAGGTTGTATGATCTTCTGATTGTATTGCTGGATGTGATTTGCCAATATTTTGTTGAGGAATTAAGTGTCTATGATCATCAGCAATATAGGCCTGAAGTTTTCTTTCTTTGTTGTGTCTTCATCTGGTTTTTGATTAGGATGATGTTAGCTTCATAAAAAGAGCTTTGGAGTCTTCCATCATTTTGAATTTTTTCAAATAATCTGTGAAGGATAGGGGTTGGCTCTTCCTTAAATGTTTTGTAGAATTCTCCTGTGAAACTATCTGGTCCAGGGCTTTTGTATGTTGGGAGTTTTTTTATTACTGCTTCAATTTTGTCTGTTGTTATTGTTCTGTTCAGGCTTTCAGCTTCTTCTTCATTTAGTTTTGGAAGACTATATTTTTCTAGAAATTTGCCCATTTCACATAGGTTTTCAAATTTCTGGGCATACAGTTCTTCATAGTAATTTCTTACAGTCCATTGTATTTCTGTGGTGTCAGTTGTAATCTCTCCTTTTTCATTTCTGATTGTGTTTATTTGAGTCCTCTCTCCTTTTTTCTTGATGAGCCTGCTTATAGGCTTGTTGATTTTATTTATCTTTTCAAAACATCAGTTCCTGGATTAATTGATCCTTAGTATTGTGCTTTTAGTCTCTATGTCATTTATTTCTGCTCTGATCTTGGTTATTTCCTTCCTTCTACTAGCTCTGGGTTGTCTTTGTTGTTGTTCCTCAAGTTCTTTTAGGCATAGGGTTAGGTTGTTTGCCTGAAATGTTCCTGTCTTTTTTAGGTAGGCCTGTATTGCTGTGAACTTCCCTATCAGGACTGCCTTTGCTGTCTCATAAATTTTGAGTTGTTGTAGTTCATTTTTGTTTGTTTCCAGAAACTTTTTGATTTCTTCTCTAATTTCATTTTTGACCCATTCATTATTCAATAGCTTGCTATTCAGCTCCATGATTTTGAGTGTTTTTTTTTTCCCTTGGGGTTAGTTTCTAGTTTTAATCCCTTGTGGTCAGAGAAAATGCTTGGTGTGATTTCAATTTTCTTGAATTTGTTGAGACTTGTTTTGTGTTTTATCATGTGGTCTATCTTTGAAAATGTTCCATGTGCATTTGAGAAGAATGTGCATTTAGCTTCTTTGGGATGAAGGGCCCTATATAGATCAGTTAAGTGTATTTCACCTAAAGCTTTATTCAGTGTCACAATATCTTTGTTGATATTTTGTTTGGAAGATCTGTCCATTTTTGACAGTGGGGTGTTAAAATCCCCTACTACAATTGTGTTGCTGTCAATATCCTTCTTGAAGTCCTCTAAGATTTTCTTTATGTATTTGGGTGCTCCTACATTGGGTGCATAAATAGTTACAATGTTTATGTCTTCTTGGTGTATTCTTCCCTTGAATATTATGACATAATCTTCCTGGTCTTTCTATATGGCCCTTTTTTGAAGTCTATTTTGTCTGATATGAGTATTGCTATCCCGGCTTTTTTTTCCTGTCAATTTGCTTGGAAATTTTTTTTTCTAGCCCTTTACTTTCAATCTGTGTAGGTATTTTGTCCTAAGGTTGGTCTCTTTTAGGCAGTATATGTGTGGGTCATGCTTTCATATCCATTCAGCTATTTTATGTCTTTTAATTGGAGCATTTAATCTATTTACATTTAAGGTCATTATTGATAGGTTCTCATTCATTGTCATCTTCATACCTGTGTTCATCTCTCTGTCTCTTTTCCTTTCTTTCCTTAAAGCAGACCTTTTAGCAAGTCTTGCAGAGCTGGTTTGGTGAAAGTGTATTCTTTTAGACTTCTTTTCTCTTAAAAGCTCCTTATTTGGCCCTCTTGCTGGGTAAAGTATCCTTGGCGGTAGTCCTTTAGTTCTCATTACTTGGAATATTTCTTGCCATTCTCTTGTGGCTTGGAGTGTTTCCATTGAGAAATCATCTGCTTACCTTATCAAGGCTCCCTTGTATGTTGTTTCTTTTTTATCTTTTGCTGCCTTTAAGACTCTCTTTTTGTCTTTGAATTTTGCCATTTTTATTATTATGTGTCTTTGAGTGGGCCTCTTTGGGTTCCTGTGATTGGGACTCTCTGTGTTTTTTGGATTTGTGTGACTTTTCCTCCCATCAGATTAAATAAGTTTCCCATCATTACTTTTTCAAATCGGTTTTCTATCCCTTGCTCTTCTTCTTCTCCTTCTGGTATCCCTATTATTCAGATATTGTTATGTTTCATGTTGTCTTGTATTTCTCTCAATCCCTCTGCATTCTTTCTAAGCCTCTTTTCCTTTTCTTGCTCTTTCTGGGTGATTTTTCTACTTTTTCCTCTAGCTTGCTGATCCTATTTTCTGCTTCATCTATCCTGCTCTTGATTCCTTATATTGTGTTCTTCAGTTCAGATATCGTATTCATTTTCTCTTGGCCCTTGTTGATATTTTCTATTTCATGTTGATATAGTTTGTAGGGAGTTCATTGTAGTTTCCTTGTAGTTTCTTGGTAGTTTTTGGTAGTTCATTGTGAGCTCATGGAGCTTCCTGATAACTATTGCTTTGAACTCAACATCTGATAGTTGAGTTGCCTCTATTTCATTTAGCATTGTTTCTGGGTTTTCCTCCTTTCCTTTCATTTGGGAATTGTTTCTTTGTCTTGCCATTGTTTGTGAGATTCTTCTTATTAGCCTCAACTTCTTAAATTGATCTGTTCTGGCTCCCTAGGTTTATGGTGTGAGCTTCTGCAGTAGAGTACCTGTGAGATTCAGTGGTGCCATCTCCTTCAGGTATCCTGGTGTTCACTCCTTCCACCTATTCTTCTTTGCAATCAGTTGGAGGGGTAAGGCAAAATGGTTTAAGACAGCAAGAGAGTATACTATGTTATTTACAGTAGCAGCCGGTAAAAAAGAGGTAGGAAATCCTTTGACTATGTGTAGTATTAACTGTAATATATCACCCAAAAAGTCACTTTTAGAAATGGTGGAATGAAGATAAGACTCTTGTTGGGGAGGGAAGGGTTGTGAGTTGGATCTAGAAATCAGTGAGGTTGTGGGATGTCAGGTTCTGAGGTAAGGTGAGAATAAAGGATAGTAAGTAGGTGTAATGTGTGAGAGAATAAAGTTAACCACTACAATACTAGAGTTCAGAAAACCGTGAAGTGGGCTAGGATCTTGGACAGCTGTTGTGTACTATTTACAATAATATGGAACAGCTATTATTTACAATAACATTACAGCAATGATCATATGACAGAATATATGGAATCTAGATACCAAGAATAAGGAGTGTCGGACCTTTAGTAGTGTGCTAATGGAACACAGGTGAAGTGAAGGACAGTAAATTAACAATGCACTATGACTGAGAGAACAGGGGAAACCTGTCAATTGATACAATATATCCAGGCAAACAAAGAAGACTAAACTGAAGAAAAAGAAAGACCAAAATATTATTCAAATAAAAGCTGTAAGAATAATGTAAAAATAATGATGCAGATATGCAGTATCTTGCAGATTCCTTGTAATAGCAAAGTGAAATTTGTATGTCTCAACTGTTAAGGTGTCCCCTCTTTGGGACCAGCTCTGCTCTTTTCACAGTTCCGGTTTTCTTTGTCCCATTTGTGCGTATTTAAAAAAAAAGAAAAGAAAAAAAAAGCAGACTAAGAAAGGTAGAAGAGAAAAAATTGGAAAGAAAAGAAGAAGGAATAAAATAAGAAAGAAGGAAAGAGAGGTAGAAAGCATTGAGACATAAATAATAAAAAAAATTCTTTAGAAAAATCAAATAAACATGGACACACACTCACACACGGAATGTGGAGAAAGAATAAAAATAAAAATACAAAAAAAAAACCCTCTTGCTGGTTTCAAACTGGTCAAACTGTTCTTTCTGTTTTTCCTGGCTGTGGCAGTCTGAGGGACAGGTTTATAGATGTGGTCTCTGGGTTCCCAGGTCTCTTGGTCTCTGGCCACAGCACACAGGCCCTGGGTTTATTGGAGCACTCTCATGGTCTCTCGCTGAGCGCGACTGCTCTGGGTTTACCAAGTGCAGGCTCCCAGTCACCCAAGGTGTGTGCTTTCTCTCCATGATCCCAGCACGGTCCCCGGGTGCTCCACAAAGCTTGTGGCACAGGTTGTGGCACACCCAGCAGGGCCGCCTCTGGTCACACTGCTCGGGCACACACTCTTTCCAGGGCTATGTGTGGGTGCTCACAGCCCCCATGTGTTTTCCGCTCTATCCTTGAAATTGCTCTCTAAAATTTCAAGCATCCAGGCTTTCCCCAGTGCTGCTCAAAACCTGCCTAGCTGGGGAGGGAGCACCGACCCAACTCCCTGCGGTTGTCCCAATGTACCTCAGGCCAGGGTTGCGGCCTCCTTGCTCCCCGCGCTGATCTCTAGGCCTCTATTGTCCCAAAGTAGTCTCCTTACTGTCTGGTTGTTCAATGTCCGCTACAATTTTTGATCTCCTATCTTCATATATGTTGTGGTACTATTGGCTGTCTGCTCTGTTCCTCCGTAGATTGGTCTGGTTTCTCTCCCATGTGTAGGAGGAAGTGGAATATGCTCCCTCTTATCAAGCCACCGTCTTCTCTCACACTATTATTAAATATTTAATGTGGTAAATATTTTACCAAGACTTAGTGTTGCTAGATCTGATTTCTTAAGATAAGCTGTAAATCTGTGTTTTTTACCTAAATCTCTTAATAATTAAATATTGGCAAAATATATAAAACATAAAAGAAATTAATGTATGACCTAACACATATGTCTGCACCATATCTAGTAATGTGTGGAATTACAAAATGAAAATGTTCTATTTTATCAATAATGATGAATTTTCTCCTCGTTATTCAGAAATATGGAAATAGCCCAGGCCTGGTGGCATATTTGTTTAGAACATTATCTGTCCTGGACAGAAATGTGGAAACTAAAACAATCAAATATAATTATCCATCAGATTGGCAGCAAAACCCCAAATCCTAAAATTAATTAAATTTTGCACTTGCAATCACAGAAATCTATGCACTGTCATTACAGTTTGGTGTACATATAAAGAATAAATATCATTTGGAAATAAAGACTCACTTGTGTATAATATACTAATTGTATACAAATGTCACATTCAGAATTATTTATAATAGCAAAGGAAAAGTGAAAGTATCCTGTGTATTTTTTGATTGCATAAGGAATTCAGTAAACATAGTGCTACAGCTGAAATATTGGACAATAGTTGAAAAAATGTGGAAGATTCATAACTGCTTACAAGGAATCTCTGAAATACATAATATTAACTATATTGGAAGATTAAGTATAGTGTAATTCTGATCACATGAAAAAATCTCTATGTGTACATTTGTATATGTGTTAGGTCTTTAGAAGAGTATTGGATGAATGAACATGGTAAGGGGGTGGAAAATAGAGGTAAAGTAGGTAGAAGCTGAGTTCACTTGCTCTTGCACCCAATTCAGGCACTTGGCTGATCTTCCAAAAAAATAAAGTGAACATTCAGTGGAATTTTAGCTGATAGGAAGTTTGGAAAGCAAGAAGTGAAGAAGGTGCTTCACTATGGGCAGTAAGGAGATATTATAGGCAAAAGGGGAAATACCCTGTGAGTGGTGCCTGCAGCTGCAGAGAGCCTGAAGAGAGATTTTGCTTTGTGGCTCCATCCCGTCCCTGGACATGGAACCGCCAGACCCAGGCTGGGAACAAATTGGATATGCAAAGTTGGGGAGGTCCAGTCTACACACACAGCAAGTGGCACAACCATAGCTACAGTGGCAAATGACTACTGGGAGAGTGTTAGAGAGAGAGAGGAATTCTATCTGCATCTGGGTTGGGCAAAGGAGGCTGGCCATAGCCAGCCATGACTGTGAAAGACTCTTGACTTTTGGAGAGGTAATGTGTATGAAAAGCTGGACAGTGAGTGACTCAGTAGTGTAGTGGGAGAGCCCAGAGACACTTTTTAAAAGGGGAGCTGAGGCACACTGGGCAGAAACCCCACGTGCAGCTGCCCTACCAGCAAGGGGAGAAGATTGAGGCCATGAATTGCTCCCACTCAGTGCAGCTGGGCAGAGAGATTAGAAAGGTGCACAGAGAGGGGATTTCTCAACCCTAGGAAAGGCTGTATGGAGTGGAGAGTTTGGGACTCTATCCTTTTTGAGGGCAGTTGATTTTGAACTGATAGGGTGGGGGGTAAGCACCTGAGATTATTTAGAGCCAAACAGAACACCCTTCCCTGGTAGAGATTGAACCCCTGGGAAGGGAAGGTTGCACCCAGCCCTCCCCCACTCCCTGCCCTCCTGCAGGATTGAGGTCACCACCAACTGGGAAGATCTGCAAAACAGGCAGGTCAGGCTCAAGAACCCCCTGCAGGGTGCATTTTTGCAAGAAAAAGACGGCAAGAGGAATACTTAAAGGGCCCATTTTGAACTTCTCTTAAGGAAACCAAAATACACTGGTTTCTAGGGCCCTATTTCACTGAGGCCAGCAAAGTGGGAAGATTAGTAATCTATACAACAAGGGGGAATCAAGGACCCACTCTGGCATCAATTTGCACACAGAGCTGCCATAAACACCAAGCTTGAAAGAGCGACCCTCCTACATGGATTGGGCCTTCCTTTGAAATGGAAAGCTAATTCATCAGAAACTACACATTATTAGAAATAAGCTCAGACAGGCCAAGATGGGTGGTGCATGGGAAGGAGGAACAATTTTCCCAGAAGATGGAATAGCGCACCCCAAAGGAGACCCAGGTGTCCCATTCTCACAATCACAACAGGAGCTCCCTCTAGAAGAAAGTGAAGGTGATATATTCAGTGCTACCATAAATTGGTTGACATACCTCTGGAACGTAAGCTGATAAAAATTGAAAGGTAGATGTTTCACATAGTCTTTTAATATTTCTTCTTTTGCTTCAATTGTATTCTAAGTAATTCACTATTCTTTGTCTTTTAATTTTTATTATTTTATTTAAATTTTATATTATTTCTATTTTACTGTTATTTCAAATCTGACATTCTACCCTTCCCTTGTACTACTCTTACTCCATTTTGCCTTCTTTTTACCCTTTCTTGTTTTCATTGTAAATTTTATTTTCCATCACAATATGCCTTGTTCCTATTTCTTACTTTTATTATTTCTCCTCCCTCTATCCTCTCAAAGCCATTCTTCCTTCTTTAGTGAGCTCACATTCTTTTTCCCACTATTACAAGATTCTTATTTCCTTTCCACCTTCATAAATTGTGGCTTGTTTGGTGTGGATATTATGGTTATTGCTGTTCTTCTTCAAAGGTATTTGTACACTTTTTTTTTAAATTTCAAATCTCACAGGTTACTCTCTCCATGTCTTACTCCATTTTGCCTTCCTTCTGCCTTTGATTATTTGAGTTAGGAATTTTACTTTTTTCCCTTTCTTAGCCTGGATTCACTTTTTTTACTTTTACTATTTTCCTCCCCCATCTTCTCAAAATCATTTTTCTCTATAGTATATATCTCATATTATCTTTTGTATAATATTCTTATTCTCTTTCCTCTTAATTAATCTTTGCTCAGCTGTCATTGTTATTGACACCATTATGGTTTATCTGCAATTTTATTCCCTTTGGTTCATTACCTTTTTAATTTTATTTCAAACCTCATAGTATACACTTCCCTTTTTTTACTCCATTTTGCCATCACCCTTCCCTGTTTTACTTATGTTTTAAATTTTATTTTACCTCCTTCTTTGCCTTGTTCTATTCCCTACTCTTATTATTTCTCCTCTTTCCACCCACTCAAAATCATTTTTCTCTCCTTTAGTAATCTTATAATATGTTTAAACTCTCTCTAAGTTTATTAATCTTTGATAAATTGTTGAATGCTGATGTGGTAGTGGAATATTTTTGCTGGAATGGGTTTGGTTTTCTGAGTAGTATTTTTTTATTCACCAGCACCTGTACAATAGCATACAAGGCAAGGTGGGAGTCGGACTCCCAGTCAGCCAGCTGGAGGGAAATCTACCAACAAATGAGCCACCCTCAAGCAAACTCTCAATATGACAAAAAAAAGCCCACATAAACTGAATAAAGGGCAATCTTAGAGCATCCAGATAAGGAGATCAAAGAGACTGCACCACTGAGTCCCACAGAACTCCTATCACAGAAGAACACTCTACAAAGACAGGCAGGCAAAGCAGAGCAATCTGAGACAGAGAAATAAATGAATAAGAGTCACATAAAATGGGTAAGTAAAGAACTCCTAATGGAAAAGAATGGAGGAATCTTGAGAAAATACCTGCATGACATTGAGGCAAGCAAACTATCAGACATAAAATTAAAAAAAAAATAGTTGTAAGGATGCTCACGGAACTCAGTGAGATCTACAAGGAACTTAGTGGCAACATCAGCAGCATGAAAAGGAGATAGACACTATAAATAAGTACTAGGAAGAAATGAAGAATATGATATCTGAAATGAAAAATCCTTCTAGTGAATTAAAAGCAGAATAGGTGAAGCAGAGGACCAAATCATTGAGCTGAAAGACAAGGTAGAAAGAAATACCCAGAGCAACAAAACAAAACAAAAAAAAGGAGTAAAAAAGAATGAGGATAGTTTAAGGATCTTCAGGACAACATGAAACATAACATTCACATCATAGGAATATCAGCAGTAGAAAAAAAGCAGCAATGGATAGAAAACCTGTGAGAAAAAATAACAGAAATTGTTTTCTAACTTAGTGAGGGGAAAAGTAGAGACGTTCCCTATAAAGATGAACCCAAGGAGTCCTACTTCATGTCAAATCATTATTAAAATCCCAAATTTTAAAGACAATGATAGAATCTTAAAGGCTGCAAGGGAGAAACAGCTAACAACATACAAGGGAGCTCCAAAACAGCTATGAGCAGATTTCTCAACAGAAAAAATACAAGGCAGAAGGATTTGGTGCACAATATTTTGGGTAATAAAAAGCAAGAACATACAATCTAGACTACCCTATCCAGCAATGCTCTTGTTTAAAATGAAATAGCAATAATGAGCTTTCCAGACAAAAGAAGGCAAAAAAAAGAATATCTCCAATAAGCCAGGACTGCAAGAGATGCTACAGGGACTGCTATAAAAAGAAGAAGAAAAAAGAGGAAGGGAAGAGGAGGGAGAGAGAAAAAGAAACAGGCATGGAAAAATAGCAATGAATAAGTACCTATCAGTGATAACCTTAAATGTAAATGGATTACATTTTTCAATCAAAAGACATAGAGTAGCTGAATGGAGAAGGAAACATGACCCACATATATGCTGCCTTCTGGAACCCATCTCAGAACAATCTACTCAGGTTAAAAGTGAAGGGATGGAAAAAAAATATTCCAAGCAGACACAGAAAGAAAGCTGGGGTAATGATACTTATATCTGACAAAAAAGAATTCAAAACAAAGGCCAGAGAAAGGTACAAAGAAGGTCACTACATAATAATTAAAGAAATAATCCAACAAGAAGATATCACCTTTGTAAATTTATAGCACCCAATTAAGGAGTACCTAGATATATAAAGAGATCTTGCAGGACTTCCAGAAAGACATCAACAACAACATTCATTATAGGAGATATTAACATCCCAATGTCAAGAATGGATAGATCTTCCAAAGAAAAAACCAACAAGGATATTGTGTCACTGAAGAACACTCTAGATCAAATGTGCTTAACTAATATATACAAAATTTTCATACCAAAAAACCTAAATATACATTCTTTTCAAAGCCACATGAAATGTGTTCAAAGACAGACCACAATGTAGGACACAAAACAAGCCACAACAAATTTAAGAAAATTGAAATTATATCAAGCATATGCTCAGTTCACAATGGATTCAAAGTAGAAAACAATCTCAAGGGGGAAACTAAAAAACATTCAAATACATGGAGTCTGAATAACATATCATTAAATAATGAATGATTCAACAATGAGATGAAGGAAGAAATCAAAAGGTATCTGGAAACAAATGAAAATGAACACAGAAATATTGAAAACTAAGGGACACACTGAATGCAGTACTAAGATAAAAATGCATAGCGATACTGGCTTACCTAAAGAAGACAGAAAAACCTCACATAATCAACCTAATCCTACATCTTCAAGAACTAAAGGAACAACAGCAAACAATGCCCAGAGTGAGTAGAAGGAAGGAAATAATCAAGATTAGAACAGAATTAAATGACAAAAGAACAAGACTAAAAGAACAATTCCAAAGACTAAAATAACAGAATTAAATGACAAAAGAACCAGACTAAAAGAACAGTTCCAAGGATCAGTACATCCAGGATCTAGCTCTTTGAAAAGATACACATAACTGACAAACTATAATCAGACTTATCAAGAAAAAAAGAGAGAGGACCCAAATAAATAAAATAAGAAATGAAATGGGAGAAGTTATAACAGATGCCACAGAAATATGAAGGATTATAAAAATTACTATGAACATTTATATGCAAAGGAATTGGATAAGCTGGGTGAAATGGAAAAATTTATAGATATGTACAATGTGCCAAAACTGAATCAAGAAGCAGAAAGCCTGAATACAGTGATATAACAACTAGTGAAACTGAAACAGTAATGAAAAAACTGCTGGCTCATAAAAGCTCTGGACCAGATGACTTCAGAGGTGAATTTTACCAAACATTTAAGGAAGAAGTAACTCTTATCCTTCTCAAACTATGCCAAAATTTTAAGAAGAAGGAAGGCTCTCCAACATTTTTACAGGTCCAGTATCATCCTAATTCCAAGACCAGGAAAAGACACAACAAAAAAACCAGAAAACTAGAGGGTAATATTGCTTATGAACATAGATGCTAAAATCTTCAACAAAATACTGGCAATCTTGTTTCAAAAATACATTAAAAAGATCATACTTCGCAATCACCCTAGAGATATAAGAATGGTACAATATTTGATAAGCAATAAACATACTACACTACATAAACAACCTGAAAGACAAAAACCACATGATCATATCAATATATGTTGAAAAACATTTAATAAAGTACAGCACCCCTTATTATAAAAGTCACTCAGCAAAAGTGAAAATAGAGGGAGCATACCTCAACATAATAAAGACCAAAAATGAAAAATCTACAGCGAACATCATACTCAATGAGCCAAAAATGAAAGCTTTCCCACTAAGATGAGGAACAAGACAAGGGTGTCCACTTTCACCACATCTATAAACTTGGTATTGGAAGTTCTAGTAAGAGCATCCAGACAATAAAAAGAAATGAAAGGCATCCAAATTGGAAAGGAGGAAGTAAAACTGTCAGGTTTTTCAAATTACATGGTAGTGTATATAGAAAACCCTATAGACTCCACCAGAAAACTACTTGATCTAATAAATAAATTGGGCAAAATGGTGGGATACAAAGTCAAGATTCAGAAAATGAAGGCATTTTTGTACACCAACAACAAAATATTAGGAACAAAAATCAGGGAAAAAATACCATTTGCTATAGCAACAAGAAAAATAAAGTACCTAGAAATAAGTCTAACCAAGGAGGTAAAAGACCTCTACTCAGAAAACTACACAACATTGAGGAAAGAAATTAAAGAAGTCACAAAAGCATATACCATGTTCATGCCTGGAAGAATTAATATCATCAGAATGTCCATACTACCCAAAGCAGTCTATAGATTCAACTGGATTCCTATTAAAATACTTACGGCATATTTCACAGATCTAGAAAAATATTTTAAAAATTTGTATGGAACCAAAAAGGACCCTGAATATATTCAACAATCTTTCAAACAAAGAACAAAACAGTAAACATTGCCATACTCTGTATCAAACTGTACTGCAAGGCCACTGTAATCAAATAGTCTGGCAGTGGCATAAGAACACACACATAGATAAATGAATCAGAATAGAGAACTCACATATAAACCCAGTCTATACAGTCAATTAATGTTTGACAATGGGGGAATGAGCATGTGATGGAGTAAAGATAGCCTCTTTATCAAATGGTGCTGAGAGAACTGGACTGGTACATACAACAAAATTAAACTAGATCACCCCTTTATGTCATACACCAGAATAAACTCAAAAGAGATAAAAGACTTTAATATAAGTTGTGACACTATGAGAGTCCTTGATGAAAACATGGGTAAGGAAATTTCAGATATCCCACACAGCAATATTCTTGTTTATATATCTCCTAGGGCTAAGGACATAAAGGACAAAACAAACAAATGGGACTACATCAAACTAAAAAGCTTCTGTGTGGCTAAAGATTGTGGGGGAGATCATTAAAATGGAAAGGGAAACCAATGTATGAGAGAACATATTTGCCAATTATTAAGCAGGTGAGGGTTTGATCTCCAAAATATATAAATAACTGATACAACTCAATACCAGGAAGACAAACAATCTAATTAAAAAATGGGCAAAGAGCCCTGGCTGGTGTAGCTCAGTGGATTGAGTGCGGGCCTGCGAACCAAACGATCGCGGTTCGATTCACAGTCAGGGCACATGCCTGGGTTGCAGGCCAGTTCCCAGCAGGGGACGCACGAGAAGCAACCATACATTGATATTTCTCTCCCTCTCTCCTTCCCTTCCCTTCAAAAGATAAGTAAGTAAATAAATAATATTTTTTAAAAAATGGGCAAAGGACCTGAGCAGACCCTTCTCCAAGGAGGACATACAGAAGTCCCATAGACATATGGAAAAAGTGCTCAACATCACTAGCCATCAGAGAGCACAAATTAAAACTATAGTGAGATATCACCTCACACTCATCAGAATGGCCATCATAACCAAATCAATAAACAACAAATTGTGGTGAGGATGAAGAGAAAAGGGAACACTAGCTCACTGTCAGTGAGAATGCAGACTGCTGCTACCACTCTGGAAAATAATATAGAATTTTCTTTAAAAACTAAAA
This sequence comes from Carollia perspicillata, assembly GCA_004027735.1. Lineage (NCBI taxonomy): Eukaryota > Metazoa > Chordata > Mammalia > Chiroptera > Phyllostomidae > Carollia > Carollia perspicillata. The sequence continues at coordinate 54,442 of PVKM010000364.1, forward strand.
ATAGAACTCCTTTTGATCCAGTGATCCAACTTTTAAATTCAAACCCTAAGAATCCTGAATCATCAATTCAAAAGGACTTATGCACCCCAATGTTCATAGCAGCACTATTTACAATAGCCAAGTGCTGGAAATAGCCAATGTACCCATCAGTAAATGAGTGGAGCAAAAAACTGTGGTGCATTTACCCAATGTAATACTACACAGTAAAAAGAAAGAACACTTACCTTTTGTGACAGCCTAGATGGAACTGCAGAATATTATGCTAAGTGAAATAAGCCAGGCAGTGAAAGACAAATACCATACGATCTCACCTGTAAGAAGAACCTAATGAACAAAATATACTAACAAACAAAATGAAACCTCAGGCTTGGAAACATGGAACAGACTGAAAATGACCAGAGGTGAGGAGGTAGGGGAATAATGGTAAATAGAAGGGGACGGCACTAGACAAATGGTTTGTATGAATGACCCACAGACATGGACAACAGTGTGGGAATTGACTGTGGGAGGGGGTGTTGGGATGTGCAGAGGAGGGCAAAAGTAGAAAGACTGGGACAACTCTAATAACATAACAATAAAAATAATGTAATAAACAAAGGAATGAACATAGTCTAGTTATATTTTCATAAATTATTTCCATATATATATTTGGTAGGTCTTAGCAAAAATACTGGAAAGACATTCAACAGAATTTTAACATTTGTTGTCTTTCAGAGGAAAACTGTGAATGGAAAGGTAAGGGGGAACTTTGATCTTTCATACATATTACTTAAATCTTTGTCCAGTGAGGCTATATCACAAATTGTTACATAAATGAAAGAAATGGAAAAGACCAAGCAAAAGAAAACCAGCAAAATGGATTATCATAGCAATGAAAGATAATAATATGAAAAATAATGTATTATTTATTGGCTAAAAACATTAAACTGAAATGGAAGTTATACCATTAAATACAGAGCTCTCTCATCTGATTACATTTAAATCTAAGGCAGTGAGCTGTGTGACGTTGGCCAAGATCTGTGTATATAATACATTCCTACTGATAGCATCTTACAAATAATAGGTAATGAATGTAAAATGCTTAGTGTAGCTCCTGATACATTGAGTAAATTCTCTAAAAATATTAGCCATTATTATTATTAATAATAAGAAATTAAAGTTATTAAACTAAGTAAAAAACTTGCTTAAACATCTGTGGATAACATTTATTTATTTATTTACTTACTCACTTATTTTTTTCTTTATCATATATGTGAAAGTTATCAAGAGAGTAGAAACTAAAAGTTTTAGTCACACACAAAATATGAGTAAGTATGTATGGTTATGGATGCCCACTACATTGATTGTAGGGGTTATCTTGCAACATATACACTTATTGAGTCATAATGATGTACACTGGAATCTAATATGATGTTACTTGTCAATTATATCTCAATAAAAATTAAAAAGTAAGTTCCATTATATTGGTCTAGTTATAGCAAATTTTTGTGTATAGTGCTTTCATATATATAGTATTTTATACTATAAATGTATAAAATGAAGTAAATAAAATAAACTAATATTTTCTAAGTTAAAAAAAGGAATAAGCTTGGAGTTTTCCTCTAGTGAAGGTAAAGTGGTAACAAGACTCCTGTGACAAGCAGTGTTGTTGAAGCAGATGGTATGGGATTAGGGATGTGAGCCATTAAGATGTTGGGAATGCTTCCTAGAGGAGATGACATTTGCAGGTCATGAAGGATGATCAGGTGTCTGCAACATTCTGAAAAGTGTGTGTCAGTACAGGGAGGTGAGCTGTGGTATGCTCAATGAATGATAGCATTTCTATGCCTATAAATGTGAGCATGGGCTGAAGAAGTGGGTTGGGGTCATTTCATGTTGTTGTATATTTTTATAAGAACACCAGATGATAAAAAATGTTTTGTTTTTTTTTGAAAAAGAGAAAAACAGATACTAGCAGTATAAAAGATGAATTAACAGGGTAGAAGGACACCAACTTGGAAGATATAAAACAGCCTGAATGGAAAATGGTCAAAGCCAGATGAATGGAAGATGTTTCAGTTAGGTGGTGATGCTGGCTCATAATGAGTATGGTTCCTTTTTTACTACAGAGATGATCCTCAAGACCAATGAGCCATTTTAATGGAAAAAAGAATTTGGACAGTACATGCCTATATAGGCAGATGGTATCTTTGGCCCTCTGCTGGCTTGAAGGGATTTCAGCGCATGAGAGATCCATGTTCTACTCTGGCGTGGGATCATGGAATATTTGATCTTACCTTATTCTAGTTTTTCAGAGCCAAGAGGAATTATGCAATTCTTGGAGCATATCTAAATTATCTGAGACAGCCTGGAAAACCTTAGTCCCCACACTAAACAGTTTCCCAAAGATACCTGACAGAAGAGCATCCTCATCCTTGGAAAAAAATGTGGAACCTCCAAGGAATTTAAGATCCTTGCTTTGTTAACCCTAGCATGCTTACTGGGATTTCCTGTGTGAATTGCGAAGGTATTCCATAGTACCTTCCTGTATTCTCAGCTTCTCCACTTTCTCTTTTCTCCCGGTATATCCAAATGCTCTCATGTCTGTCACATCATATCCATAAATTTTCTGCTACTTTCATATAAATTAAATCTTGAAAAATAGAAGAAACTTTGTTGATTAAGGACAGCATCTTTAATTTGCAAGGACCACCTATACTTAGGTTATATGACCTCCCACCTCAGCCTTCTCAAATCTGTGAAATGAGTTAATACATGTTGAATACATTTATTTATTTTTGTAGAGGGTCAACAACAATGCATAGATATATAGATATGTGAGTTATGTATTCAACATAATGGGTTTGTGAATTTTCCCTTTACTTTTAGCTACTGATTTATTATTAGATCGTTATATATAATAAGTAAAATATGGTAATGAAATATAATCTATTTCTGAGACTGCTGAATTTGCAATAGAACAAATTTCATCTGATGCTTTCATCCATCTTTATAAACATGCAATGTCATAATATTACCTTAGATAATGTGATCTAGAGAGAACTCTCTGTTTGGTCGTTACAACCAATACTCATTCTTAGTATTTCTGCATCAGCTTTATGTGGGAAAGAAGTGACATCCAAACTGCAACATTAACTATATATCCTGGGTATATTAGCTAACATTAGGCCAAAAGTGTTCAAGGGTGAATTTTGTCAATACCACATTTCCATCACTACTGAAGAAGCAAGTTTTGAAAAACCATTCCACCTAAAGATAATCAGAAAACCAAATATACACCTATTTTTGCTTCAGAAAGAGAAAATCACAAGTAATTACAGAGTGTAATAATAATGAAAAAAGGATAGAAATGACCACAACATGGGACTTCATAGCATATCTAGAGCTTTTTCTTTTTGTTCAGTATCTTAAAAGATGTTTAATAATTGTAAAGCATTAAAACAAACATTGCTGATTCCAAATCTTGGCTATTGTAGTGAACACGGTGCATATATTCTTTTGAACTAGTTTTTATGGTTTGTTCAGATATATTCCCAGAAGTGGAATTGCTGGATCATAAGGAAGTTACGTTTTTAATTTTTAGAGGAAACTCCATACTGGTTTCCACAGTGGCTACACCAGTCTGCATTCCCACCAAGAGAGTGTTCCCTTTAATCACATCTTCTACAACACTTGCTGTTTAATGATTTATTGATGATAACTAATCTGACAGGCGTGAGATGATATCTCATTGTAGTTTTAATTTGCATTTATTTGATAATTAGTGACATTAAACGTTTTTCATGTGTCTATTGGCCATCTGTATGTTCTTTTTGGAGAAATGTCTATTTAGTTCCTTTCCCGATTTTTAAATTATTTTGTTTGTTTTCTTGGGTTGAGCTGTATAAGCTCTTTATAATTTTTTGATATTAATCCCTTATCAGATGTATCATTGGTGACTATGTTCTCCCTTTCAGTGGGTTGTCTTTTTATTCTGTTGATGTCTTTTTATTTTCCTTTACAGTGCAAAACCTTTTTATACAGTGCAAACTCCCCAAAATGGGAGTTTGATATACTCCCATTCTTTTTTAGTTTCCCTTAACTAAGGAGATTTATCAACAAACATATCATTACAACAAATGTCTGAGATTATACTGCTTGTGTTTTCTTCTAGGATTTTTATGGTTTCAAAACTTAAATTTAAGCCTTTAATCAATTTTAGGTTTATTCCTGTATATAGTGCAGGAAGGTGATCTAGTTTCACCTTTTTCATGTTTTCCCAACACTATTTATTGAATAGACTCCCTTTATTCCATTGTATGTTCTTACCTCCTTTGTCAAAAATTAATTGACCATACAGGCATGGGTTTATTTGTGGGCTCTCTAATCAGTAGATGAGTGGATAAAAAGCTGTGACATAATTACACAACTGAATACTACTTGTCTGTAAAAAAGAATGAAATCTTACATTTTGTATGGTAAGCATGGATGGGCTTGGAGAGTATTATGCTAAGTAAAATAAGCCAATCAGAGAAAGACAAATATTGTATGATTTCACTTATATGTGGAATCTAATGCATAAGATAAACTAATGAACAAAATAGAAAGAATCCTGGAGATACAGAGAACAGACTGAATGCTGACAGAGAGGAGGGAGGTTGGAGCGTTCTATGGAAAATATAAAGGGATTTAGAAAGAAGCAGACAACAGATAGTGATTACCAGAGGGAAAGGAAAGTAGAGGAGGCAAAGCAGAAGATGGTAAAAGAGGGATAAAGGGTGATGGAAAGGGACTCAATTTAGCTTGGTGAATTCACAATACAACATACAGATGGTGTAATTTTATTAACCAAAGTCACCCCAACAAATTCAATTAAAAAAATTTTCATTCAGGAAAGGATTGGAGCAGAAGTAGTACTGGGCTAAGGGAGATGTGAAACAGCAATTCAGGTCCCAACAAAACCTCATCCAATCCCCTGAGAAGCTTTGGAGCAAATATTTTGTGCATCAGAGTTGTCTCACTTTTGAAAAAATGACAGAGCTGTTATTTTCCTAACCCAGCCATCACAGGATCCAGGTTGCCTGAGAAGGGCATGACATGGTGCAAGGCATCCCTGCAGCTGAGACAGGTCCTGAAGGAACTGACTTCTGGAAGTTGTTGATTTCAATGTCCATGTCCAACTCTCAACTAGTTGGACATAAAGTAAACAAATAGAAAAAAAAAAACACCAAAAAATAAACATTGCTCTTTCACTAAGGCATTATTTTCATTTTAAAATTATAATCTTTGCAAAAGTCATCTCAGTGACAATTTAAAAATCTGTTTAACATCATTATTTCTGATTAAAAAAACCAGTTTTTCTAATCAAAATCAAGAAATGCCTATATATTAATATTTTATTTCTCCCACAACAGTTTACTCAACCTTTTTAAAAACATAAGTTTTATTGATAAATATAGAGCTTTTTAATTAATTAATGTTTGAAAGAAGGAAATCATGAGTCCCTCCCAGATATTCTAGATCCTGTTTGGGGGAATATAATTATTAGTTTACCTGTTTTTTGGTTTTTTTTTTTTTGAACTTAGAATTTAAAACACATGCTTCTGGAAAAATCATGGATGTGCAACAGAACACTTGCTTAACCTTTACTTTCTTCTACTCAGTAGTTTCTGGTGGATAAAATTGCACACATTCACAGTACATATGCATTATGTGTTTAAGAATATTTAAGCTAATACATTTTTATTTATTAGTACTGAAGTTAGTCACCATATAATTTAATTGCTTGAAATCCAAGCAAGTTTGTGACCTTAAAAAATTGTCTTTCTTTATTTTATATTCTACAAAAGCAACAAAATATATGAAAAGATATTGTATATTTCCAATGAAAGTCTACCAGCTCAATATTATTGTTTTATATTTGTAACAATTATCCACTTAATAGAAGTATAATTTTATATAATTAGAGGCAGTGCCTTCCTTACATTTTCTAATATAGTATTTGAATTATACTCAACATTTATTGAATGTTTGCTGAATAATAATCATATAGAACTATGATGCATTTAAGCTGTTTTAGTTTATTCTGTTAATTTCATTTTTCTTATAATTTTTGTAATAGATACCTATTGCTAAAATATTATTTTCATCACTTAGGAAAACTGAAATTACCCTTTATTCTGCCAGTCACTGTCCCTTTCCATACAAATAAGTATTTTTATAGAATCTAAATTAAATAGCCATATAAAAAAAATCTGTAGAGTGAAGAGCTGCAAAATGACTTCTTTTCAACCCAGAAAATAAGATTGAGTGGTAGAGTCTAGGATCCCAAACTTGAGTTCATCATCATATCTAGGAATTACTTTGTAAAATGCCTTAACTGCCATGATAGGAGAAAAGTATGTCATATAACTTACTTACAAGTCATAGGCCACAGAGAGCTTTAGAAATTAAAATGAAAACCTAGAATGACTGTTGGTAGACAGAACCATGCACAGTGCATCCGTATAATGTGCTCTCTGTGGTTGGCATTGCTAAACAGACAAGCTGTCACACTCTGTACTAGCTGAATATTCCAGAGCTCTTCCTCTGTCAACCAAGGTAGAGGACAGGGCAGTAGTCAAACCTCAATATGACAAAAGTCTACAGTAGGGTGGTGAGCCCTGTATTACTGAGGAAATTTAAAAGACTAGGTGGGGAGAGGCATCTCTTGTCATAGCACCTATATCATAATCCATCCTTGAAGCGAGAACATAACTATTAAATTAAAGGCACGTTGTATAATGACAGAGACTGTGCTTAGTAAAACTAGACCTTAAAAAACAAAAAACATAACCTCTAGAAAATGTTATAGTACCTGGTTCTAAAAATAAACAATGGTGGGGGAAAGGCAGACAACTATAAAAAAGAAGAAAAAAGAAGTATTTCTAATACTGCGGCCATTTGTAGGAAAAAAGAATAACATATTTGAAATTAAACAAAGAATGTTACTGTGAATTTGTTAACAGATTATCCCAATGTATTAGAAAATAATAATACCATGTTTTATTTACTTAGAAAAATTTGTCTTTGTTGCTTATTCTGAAAAAAGAAAACAAATGTGTTTTTTTCTAATTTTTATAACTATTTTCATAAGAAAAGAATGATATCCTTAAATGGCCACAGTATGGTATAGCAAGTTTCAACCTGGGTGCCACAAGAATTTTTAAAATATACCCAACTATCAGCACAGCAATAGCTATCCGGTGTGAATTAATTAAAATTATACTTGTTTTATGTCATATTGATGTTCCACAGATTTTTAGTAATTAGTTTGTGTGCCATGTGATAAAGTTGAAAATCGCTGGGTTACAGGACACAATCCATGAATTATGGCTATTTGGTGCCACCTAGTGGTGAAGGGCTTTTAAAATCAGTTAAGTTATCTTTCAGAAAATACATAATGAAAAATAATTTATAGATGTATGGATTCTCACATAAAATACATAAAAAATTGAGACTAATTTAGTTCTCATAGACATTAGCTAATATTGTTTGTTAACATTGACACTGAAGAGACATTTGGTTTGACAGATATAAGGACACAAAGTGCATTATAACTAAATGAGATTTGAGGTTGACAGGTTTCTATATTTTTCTACTTTTATTTCTTTGTTGGCTGGATTTTGGCCATAAACAAAAGTTTTATATAAACTTATGAAGGATTTACTGTCTCGTAATTAATTATGACTTAAAGTATTGTCAATATAATAAATGACAATCATATCATTCTGTGGGTAATGTGAAAATAACATATGCATTATAATGTACAAGAAGTTTTAAAGTACCAAATAATATTTTTTCAGAATTTAAGATAATGAGAATTTCAATTTCAGTGGTCATATCAACATATCTTATGCCTGAGCATCATTTTTTTTTTTTTTTTTGGAGAAACTGTTTCACTCACAACATCCAGAAGGAGCAAAGGAATAAACCAAGTGTCCATCCCTGGGGTACAGTTGAGTGGACCCGAGTGGGTACTGGAAGGGAATTGAAATAATCTGATTTTCTCTTCTGACCATTTGGGATGGGAGCACCAAGAGTTTATATTAAATGAACGAAGGAAAAGATTTAATGTGAAAATGTATGATAAGCCAAGGCTGACGACAATACAATAGAATGTCAGTCTTTTTCACGTTATGGAACACAAAGTAACAATAAGCCAGTTTTAAATAAATCTGAATAGTTGAGCAACAAGTAGGAGAGAAAGAAATATGAGAACCCCTATAAATCATGAGAGAAAAAAGTAATCTTAAGTCTTGACTTTCGGTTTCAGTTTTCCTGTGCCCAAGCATTTAATTTTTTCTTGTCTTTGGTTGTCTCTGATAATACCTTCAAATAAATTCCTTTTTATTATACTTAGAAAGTTTTTAAAAATCTTTACAGCCAAATTATTTTACACTATAAAGATATGTTTCAAATTTGGTAAAGTACATTTCTTCAGTTACGAATTGTGCCTTTCACAAAAATGTCTATAAGTATTATGGAACATTTTATTGTAATTGTACATAGAATTTATAGATTTCACTTAGGTTTTGATAATATTTTAAGACATATACAATGTTCTCCTTTGTTTATCTTTCTCTTCCTATTTAACAAGTACCTAACTTGTTGACTCTTAAGGGAGGTAGGTGTTTTGGTGTAGGACTTATGTAAACATTGCTGTTCCAGGCTTGGATGTCCAGAAACCCGGGGCTGGGCTCTGTTTTTATGGAAGCAATGAGATTAGAATTATGTGGTATAATCCAATGATTTGAAGAAACATAAAATGAGAAACACTCTACTCTGGAAAAACACTGATATTGGGAAATGGAGAAGAGAAGCTTACAGAATATAGAACAGAAGGGCAATTAAGCCTTGCTTCTTGAAAGCAGTACTGAAGGTGGACATGGGGCAGGGTAATAAAATCACAGAAAGCAAATAGAATTATATACTGTCTAGGCCACCAAAATTTTCCTATTTCCATAATATCTCAAAAAAATCAGTGAAGGGCCCTGGGATGTGCAGGGCCAAGTGGCCAGGCAAAAAGACCTGTACTGATAACCAAAGCCAGAAAAATCCCTTTCTGCCATCCATGAACCTGTATAAGACCCTTTAACTGAGCCACCATCTTGGGAGGATTTCAAGAAGGACTGAGGTTAAGTCTTCAAGATGTAAGAAAAATGGGGACTAGTAGTTAGAAATGAAATTTACATAAGACAATAGTTCTTGCACATGCCAGTGCATGGTCTGAAATTTCACTACATATATATATTTCTAAAATATAAAATGTTTTATTGCTTTTATATTGATCAACATTTACATTAATTTCACAAACACATTTAAAAAGGTTTTATCCTGCGCATTAAGGATACCTCTAAAAACTGGCTGCTTCAGCATAACCCAAGTGAAAATAAAAAAAATGTAGATTCTCAGACTGCACCCAGGATGCACTGCCTCCCCAGTGTGAGAGCTTAGGGGGAACTTTTTGACAAAAGTAGCCCAATTTCTTCTTATTTGTATCTATCTTGGGAACCAACATTCAAACTGAGAGTATCCATCAAAATTACTCCATGGTTAAATCAATCTTTATTACTTAAACCTCTTTTAGTCAACTATTATACATTTGCAAGAGTTTTTATATAGGAGAAGAATTGTTATTTTTACTGAATTTACTTTAAAAATCACTGTGTAAATGATGCATGAACAATCTTTGTTATTAAAGATAACAGTTACATGTTTATATGTACTTGTCCTACATTAAACACATTCTGGAGTAGAGAAAAATGTTGGAAAGATTTAAACAGAGCAGATATGGATTTCTCCTTAGTTGTGAGTCCCTTCTTTTAACCTGTCACTAACCTTGTCCTAACCTTGGGACTTAAAGGGCAAGAAAGATGGAGTGTTAAGAGTGGTTCTAGCCATTCCTACCTCTTACCTTTCAGTGTTGTAAGAATTGGAATGCACAAATGATTTCAGTGGTACTATTAGATCAAGCATAGTCTTGACATTAGAAGGTTAACATATATACTTTAATTTTGATGATAAGCTATTTATTTAAGATGGAGGTAAAAGTAGAAAACTGTATTGAACAAAAATAAAAAATAAAAATAAAATTCTTAATTAAAAAAAGGTAAATACGTTTTATATTTCCTTTTCATGTTGATATCCTAAGAGCCATGAAACACCAATCCAAAAGAACCTATGCACCCCAATGTTCATAGCAGCACAATTTACAATAGCCAAGTGTTGGATGCAAAGTAGGTGCCCATCAGTAAATGAGTGGATCAAAAAACTATGGTACCTTTATACAATGGAATTCTAGGCAGCAGAAAGAAAGAAGGAGCCCCTACCATTTGAAACAGCATGGATGGAACTGGAGAGCATTATGTTAAGTGAAATAAGCCAGGCGGTGAGGGACAAATACTATATGATCTCACCTTTAACTAGAACATAATCAACAAAAGAAAAAAATCAAGCAAAATATAACCAGAGACACTGTAATTAAGAACAATTTAATAACCAAAGGGGGGGGGAGGGGACAATGGAGGGAAGGGTTTTCAGGAACCAATACAAAGGACACATGGACAAAACCAAAGAGAGGCGTGGAACCAAGGGAGGGAGGTGGGTTTGGCTGGTGTTGGGGGGGGGGAAATGCTGGCAACTGTAATTGAACAACAATAAAATAATTTTAAAAAAGATAAATGCCTTTTATTTTCAGAAAGGCACAAGAAGAGAAAAAGGTAAGGAGAACAGATAGCCTAACATCCCCCACTCCTCAAAATTAGCAGATTAATTTATTTGGACAGAATCATCACTTAGTGGGAGGTAAACTAAAGAGAGAGCATAAAATATTTTTAGGACCAAGATACAAGGGCGAGTGGGTCCTAATATGAATCACTGCCTTAGCAAGGGAGGAGGTTGTTGCAGGTGGTTATCTCAGAGTGGATCCTTCTTGTTTCAGACACACCACTAGGCTTAGTGACTTAGTACAGGACATAGATGACAAATGGTGACAGAAGTAAATTTAGTCTTTCAAAACTTGGCTCCTAACTACAGGGATTGGGCTTTCTCATGTTTCTATTTAGAATATATACAAGGTAGCCAATGAAAGTCTACTGAATTAAACTGAATATAGAATTCCCAGGTAAGCCCAGGTAAGAAGATGGGTCTGAGACAAATTTAGAAAGCAAATTGGTAGGCTTTGGTGGCTAGATATGTGAGGGAGGGACTCAGGATGTCTTGCAATTCTGTTTTTTACAGAATGGGTGAAAGGGAGTCTTATAGAAACAGGAAATAACTTAAGACAAGAGGGAGATTTCAAGCAAGGGTAATAAGGCATATCAGATGAATTGCATTGGAGGTATGTATGGGACATTTATTTGACTACAAAAGCAAGTAATTGGATATGTAGGTCTAAAGTTCCAAATAGATGTCAGGGCCTTAAATACAGATTTGGAGATTTTAAACACAGGTGGTAGTTAAAAGCATGAGAGAAGTATAGACAGAAACACTTATAGTAGAGGATTTTAAAATCCCTCTGTCAACAATGGATAGATTGGAAGGTGGTGGCAAGGTAGCTGGGATCAGAGCCTAGTTCTTCCTGTGCCCAGAGGGAACACCTAGCTGATCTTCTGAAGAACAGAGTGAACAGCCATTGTAATCCCACCTTATACAAAGTTTGGAAGCTAAAAATTAAGGAGGACATTGAAAAATAGACGGTGAGATCACACTGGGATGGTAAGGTCCCTGGGATCTGCACAGAGACCTAGGCCAGAGCAGGCCAGAGACCCCTACCAGAGCAGGGAGGGCAACCCAGCACCAAGAGGGACCTGGATGCTAGAAATCACTTGGGGGAATAGAGAGAAAATGGGAGACACACAGATGTGGTATACATCTGCTGGGACTGTGGAGACTAGCACCAGAGAAATTAGGGTGCTCGGCAACACCTGGAAAAAGGAGGAATCGGGCCCTGTTGGAACCTGACTCAGATAGTCTCTGGACTGGTTGGAAAGTTGGGCTGTGGGAAAAGCTGGGTGGGTGTTAAGAACTGCAGACTTAAACAAGAGGCATTTACTCGAAGAAGAGAAAAAAAAAGGCTTACAGGCACTTTGTAAGGAACTCTTGAACAGCATCTGGATCACATGGCTTGCCAGGCACCTGAATCCAGCCTCTCCCCTGTTCTCGACTTGGGTTGCTCGCTCAGCAGCTGATTCCCACCACATGCACTGACACTGATTCTAGCCACTCACCCTGAGGCTGATTGAAGCTGCTTGTCCAGCAGCTGAGTTTCCCCCCACTGGCCAGTAGGCTGATTGGCACGGCTTGCCCTCCAGCTGATTCTGGCTGCTCAAGGCACCACTCCCTGAGGCTGATTTGAGCTGAGTGATTGCACTGGACTCCGGCCTATCTAGAAAGCTGATTCCCACTGCTCGCTCAGAGGCTGAATGGCACCACTGGCTCAGTGGTCGGCTCAAGCCACAGTGGACTCTCAAAGAGCAAGGAGGAGGTGTAGCACATGGAACTCGCACAATTGGTGGATTAAAGGAGCAGGCCTGGAGCAGATGGAGAGTGGAGGCCTGGCAGTTCATGGAGGACCTGGGATGGAGGCTGGGAAAATGTGAATATTGTGACCCAGACCTGGTCTCCATCCAGGCAAAATCATAGGAAGGGAGCAAAGAGAAGCCCAGCACCCTCTTCCTGTGGCATCCAGGAAGGCAGGCAGAACTGGCTCAGTGGGTTTAAAGTCAACAGGAGGCTTATTTTTTGCTTTCCTCTCTGTTTTTTTTTCTTCCCTACAGTGTGACAATACAACCTTGAGTTGTGAAAGGTCCAGAGACATATCCAAAGAGAGAGCACAAGGCTAATGTCAACAACTGAGAAACCGAGACAAATTTTACTTTGCTATCCCATAGAACTGTCATTTTATTGTTTATTTGTATTATTTTTCATTATTTTTACTTATTTTATTTTATTATTTTTTTATTTCTCTTCTTTATGTTTAGTTGTTCTCATTATATTTCTGTTTAATTACATTGTTTGACTGATTTTCTTTATTCTCTCTATCAGATTGTGGTTTAATTTTCCTTCTTTCACTTCACTCCTGTTCCAATAACACACTACTCTTGATTGTGTACTTTCTATTCTGGTTATCCAAATCATATATTTCTCGTCATACTACTGTTGTCCCAGTATTACTGTAAATAATTGTTGTTCCATACAATTGTACATACTACATAGCAATCCTATCTGATCTTAACCCACTTCACTTTAATCTTGAGCATTATTGTTATTGTGGTTAACTCTATTCTCTCGCACACTATGCCTATTTTCTATCCTTTACCCTCACTATATCTCATCATCTAAACTTGCACAAGCACTCTGTTTTCTGAATTCAGCTCACAATACTCCTCCCCTCTAACAAGAGTCATATCTCTTTTTTACCTTATATGAAAAGTGGCTAGTTGAGTGAAATATCATGGTTAATGTTATACTTATCCAAAGGATCTCCTACATTTTCTCTGCTTGTTGGTACTTTAAATCCTATAGAATACCCACCCTCCTACTGCCTTAATCCATTTTGCCTACTCCCTGCCACTGATCACATACATGAATGGGCGAGAGCTGTAAACATTAGTACACACACTTGAGGAGAGAACCCACCAACAAAGGAAACACAAAAAGGTAAAATCCCAAGTACAATAAGAGAGCCCACACAAAGAGTAGGGAAACCTAGAACATCCAGACAAGAAATTCAAAGGGACCACACCACTGAATCCCATAGAATTCCTACCATAGAAGTTCACCTTACAAAGACAGCTAGCAAAGAAGTGCAAAAACACCTAATATGGGGAGACAGAAAAACCCAGCAATCAAAAGGAATGGAAGACTCCCCACTAAAAGAGCTAAATTAAATGGAGGTAACCAAACTATCAGATAAAGAATTCCAAATAATGTTTATAAGGATGCTCAAAGAACTCACAGACAACTACAAGGAGCTGAGTGAGAACTACAACAGTATGAAAATGGAAATAGAAACTATAAACTAAACCAGGAAGAAGTGGACAATGAAATTTCAGAAATAAAAACAACACACTAGAAGGAATTACAAGTAGACTAGATAAAGCAGAGGACTGAATTAGTAAGCTGGAAGACAAGGTGGAAAGAAACACCCTGGTAGAGCAGCTACACACACACACAAAAAAAAGACTAAAAAATATGAAGATAGCTTAAAGGAACTCCAAGAAATCATGAAACACAACGACATTCAAATCATAGGAATGCCAGAAAGAGAAGAAAAGGAACAAAGGATAGAAACCCTGTTTGAAAGAATAATGCCAGAACACTTTCTGAACCTGGAGAGGGAAAAATCATGCAAGTACCAGAAACACAGAGAGTCTCAATCAAGATGAACCCAAAGAGGCCAACTCCAAGACATATCATAATTAACATGACAAGTATTAAAAACAAGGACAGAATCTTAAAACATTAAGGGAGAAACCAGGAGTAACAAGTAAAGGGGCTTTATTTCAAATAAACAACTTAATCCTACATCTATAAAAACTAGACAAACAACAACAAAGAAAGCAACAAGTGCTAGCAGGAAGAAAATAATCAAGATTAGAGCAGAATTAAGTGACATAGAGACTAAAAGAACAATTCAATGGATCAATAAATCCAGAAGCTGACTGTTTGAAAAGATACACAAAATCAACAAGGCCTTAACCAGACTTATGAAGAAAAAAAAAGAGGACCCAGATAAACATAATCAGAAATGAAAGAGGAGAAATTACAAGCCATAACACAGAAATACAAAGGGTATTGTGTTATTAATACGAAATTACAATGAACAACTATATGCCAAAATATTTGAAATCCTGGGATAAATTGATGAATATCTAGAAACATAATCCTCCAAAACTGACCCAAGAAGAAGCAGAAAGCCTGAACAGAAAAATAACAGCTAGTGAAATTGAAGCAGTAATGAAAAAATTCCCATCACACGAAGGCCTTGGACCAGACGGCTTCACAGAAGAATTTTACAAAACATTCAGAGAAGAGTTTACCCTAATTCTTATTAAACAATTCCAAAAAATCCAAGAAGGAAGGACTCCCAAACTCTTTTTATGAGGCCAGTATTATCCTAAATCTAAAACCAGATAAAGACACAGCAAAGAAAGAAGACTATAGGCCAATATTGCTGATGATCATAGATAGCAATAACCTCAATAAACTTTGGCAAACAGGATCCAGCAATATATTAAAAAGATCATAAACAATGATTAAATGGAATTTATCCCAGGGATGCTTGGATGTTATAATATACACAAATTAATAAATATAATACATCACATAAACAAAAGGAAAGACAGAAACCACATGATGATATCAATAGATGCTGAAAAAGCATTTGATAAACTACAACACCCATCTATGATGAAAAACCACTCAGCAGAATGGAGTAAAGGGAGCATACCTCAACATAATAAAGGCCATACACAAGAAATGTACAGCCACCATCATGCTCAGTGGATAAAAACTATTTATAAGCTGTACCCTAATATCAGGCATAAGACAAGGGTGTTTGTTTTCACCACTTCTAATTGACATAGTATTGGAATTTCTAGCCATGATGATCAAAAAAGAAAAAGAAATAAAATGCATCCAAATTGGAAAGAGGAAGTAAAGCTGTCACTGTTTGCAGATGACAAGATAATGTACATAAAAACCCTACAGACTCCACACACACATACAAAAAAACAAAACTTCTCAACATAATAAATGAATTTGGCACAGCAGCAGAATACAAAGTTGACATTCAGAAATTGAAGTCATTTTTATCAACCAACAATGAAATATCAGAGAGAAATTAGGGATAAAATCTCTTATACTATAAGAACAAGAAAAATAAAATACTTAGTAATAAACTTAACCAAGGATGTAAAAGAACTGTATTCAGAAAACTACAGGACTCTGAAAAAAAAAGAAGGAAGACACAAATAAATGGAAGCATATACCATTGTCATAGATTGGAAGAATTAACAACATTAAAATCTGCATACTACCTAAAGGACTTTGCATATAATTTCAATGCAATCCCTATCAAAATACCAATGACATATTTCACACAGAAAAAACAAATAGTTCAAAAATATATATGAAACTATAAATTACCCTAAATAGTCTCAACAATTTTGAGAAAGAAGAACAAAGTAGGAGTGATCACAACGCCTCATATCAAATTATATTACAAGTCCACTGTCATCAGAACAGTCTGGTATTAGCATAAGACCAGACACATAGAACAGTGGAACAGAATAGTGAGCCAAGAAATAAACCTATGTCTCTATGGTCAATTAATATTTGACAAAAGGAGGAGGAGCATAAAATGAAGTAAAAATAACCTCTTCAACAAATGGTGTTGTGATATCTGGAAAGCTACACACACAAAAAATGAAACTTGACCACCAGCTTACACCATACACAAAAATAACTTCAAGGTGGATAAAAGACCTAAATATAGTCATGACATCATGGAAGTTCCAGAAGAAAACATAGTCAGGAAAATTTCAGATATCCCATGCAGCAGCATTTTCATAGATACTTTCCCTAAGGCAAGGGATATAAATGAAAGAATAAATAAATAGAACTACATAAAATTAAAAAGCTTCTATACAGATAAAGGAAATATCAAGAAAATGGAAAGAGAACCAACAGTATGGAAAAACATACCTGCCAGTGATAACTTGGACAAGGATTTCATCTTCAAAACATGTAAAGCATTCACAGAACTCCACACCAGAAAAACAAACAATCCAATTAAAAATGGGCAAAGAACCTGAAGAGACACTTCTCCAAGGAGGACGCAGAAGTTGACCATAGACACGTGAAAAAATGTTCAACATTCTGACTGGTGTGAAGTTGTATTTCATTTTGATTTTAATTGGGATCTCTCTGATAGCTAGGGATGCTGAGCATTCTTTCATATGATCTCACCTATAAGTGGAACCTAATCAACAAACAAAGAAGCAAGCAAAATATAATCAGACACATTGAAGTAAAAAACAAACTGAATCAGAGTAACCAAAGGAGGTCAGGGAGAGAGTTCACAGGAGATAATACAGGAAGGTCCATCAAGGAACATATGTAAAGGACACATGGACAAAGTCAAAGGGGTAAGTTCATGGGTGAGAGGTGGGGATGGGCTGGGCTGAAGGCCATGGTGTGGTGAAAATGGAGAGAAATGAACTTGAACAACAATAATAAAAAAAATAATCAACATCAATAGCCATTAGAGAGATGCAAGTTAAAACCAATGAGTTACCACTTCACACAGATCAGAATGGCCAGCATTAACAAATTAACAAAAAACAAAACAAGTGCTGGTTAGGTTGTGGAGAAAAGGTAATCCTAGTATACTGTTGGTGGGAATGCAGACAGGTTGCTGTCACTGTGGAAAACAGTATAGAATTTCCTCAAGAATATAAAGATGGAACTTCCTTTCAATCCAGGAATTTCACTGCTGGGATTATACCATAAGAAACCTGAACCACCAATTCAATAGAACTATGCACTCCAATGTTCATAGCAGAATTATTTAAAATAGCCAAGTGCTGGAAACAGCTGATGTGCCCATTAGTAAATGAGTGGATCAAAAAACTGTGGTACATTTACACAATGGAGTACTACACAGCAGAAACAAAGAAGGAGCTCCTACTCTTTTGAGAGCATGGATGGAACTGGAGAATATTACGCTGGGTGGAATAAGCCAGGTGGTGAATGAAAAATACCATATCATTTCACCTATAAGTGGAACTGAATCTACAGAACAAGCAAGCAAACTATAACCACAGACATGGAAATAAACAACAAACTGACAGTTGCAAGAGGGGAGGGCAGAAGGGAGTAATGGGAGAAAAAAAGGGAAGGGGCAAGCCAAGTAACTCAAACAGAGTATTCACAGGCATAGACTATAAAATAGGAATTGACTGTGGGTGTCAGGGGGAATGGGGCATGGGAGAACAATTGGAAAAAAAGGGCGAACCATTGTAACTGAATAGCAAAAACAAAAATTATAAAAAAGCATGAGAGAGGATAAATTCATTCAAAGAGGTTTAGAATGAGAAGGGCATCAGGCAAAGCTTGGTGTGTGGGGCAGGGTGAGAAGTCACACAACTGCTTGCAAGTATAACTATTACTTCAGTTGGTCACTGTTGCCTTGGATGATTCAGTCTTGTTCTGCATTTGCTAATCATCTGCCTGCTTCTGCTGACCTTAATGGCCTCCTAGTTCTGGGTTTAAGTCCCCACTCCATGTGAATTCTTGTTGTTCCTTTCATTACAGACCTCCTACATTGAGTCTAGGCTTTTTTGTTTGGTTATGTAGTACTTGTAAGTCTTGGCATATCAAATCCCTGGCCTCAATTTATGGACTTCCTAGACTTGTCTTCAATGAGAAACACAGGAAAAGATACATAGTAGGATGCAGTAGTTTTTGAATTTTTTAACTCAGTGGGATTAATGTTTCAGATGAGCTGTCTAATAGATAAGAAATATTTCAGTGCTATTTAAATTGAAGTTGAGAGTAGTTTCAGAACAACCCTCACTTAGATCTCCACTATCCCTATAGCAGTCCATTAGGCATCTCCTCAGAACTCTATGGAGTTATGGAACATCATTAAAAATTCACTATTATAGGGAAATCATTATGCAATTTAGGAAAACAAGTGGTTAAACCATGATTCTGCAGCTCCTGGCTATTTGTCTTTAGACAGATTTCTAACTCTTTCTCAATCTTATATATTCCTCGGCTATAAAATATAATGAGTTCATGGGCTTGTTAGCATCAGAAAGAATAGTGTGTCAATGCAAGGTACAAAGAGCAAGGAAGCCTTAAGAAGTGTTAATTTTCTTGCTTTCACTATTTCTAGGCCCTGGTGGACAATTTATAGAATAAAAATAAAATCATAGAATCTTGTAAGCGGTAAAGTGTTGACATCTATCTGGTCCATCCTCCCTGGGAAGCTCCTTTCATAATGTCCACACCAGATAGTCATTTAGTAAATGCTTAAAGATTGCTTAGAGATTGAGAGCTTATTTTATTACTTTCTGGAGATAGTTTCTGTTTCACTAATATACACTTAGACTTAGTCAAAAATTTGACTCACTATTCTAAATTTTACCCTTAAGACACCATATACAATGGTACTCATCCAGTTTGAAAGCCAAATTGTGTAATATTTTTTGGTCTTGATCTTCATAACCGTTTTGTGTTATATTTATTATCTTCTTTCTGCACATGCATGCACACACACACACATTCACCTGAAACTCAGAGGGATGAAAGAATTTAATGAGTGATTTTTCTCAGAGAATAGTGGCAAAATAATTAAGTTCATAATTTTTAATTCTTATTCTTCCACCACACCATATTTGTTTTTTTTTTGTTTTGCTCCTTTTTTAGTCTAATTGTCCCAGGTCTCTCTGCTTTGCCAATTTTGACATAACTCTGAGACTTCCTATCATTAAACTCATTATTCTGTAAATGCATTTCTGTCATTTAATTTTCTAATTAAAATGAGGTATCTAGAAGTGTGCATATTTTTCATGTGAAAATGGAAAAAAACATAATAAATTGTATTACTTTTCTTGATTAGGACTTTACACATTTATTACAACAATGTATAATACGTTCCTTTGTCATATAATTTTTTACTGTATTGGCTAGAAATTCCAACACTATGTTGAATGAAAGTGGTGAAAGTAGACAACCTTCTCGCATTCTTCATCTTAGGGAGTTTTTGCCTGGTGAGTATAATGTTGACTGTAAGTTTCTCTTATATGGCCTTTATTATGGTTAGGTATGCTCCCTCTATTTCCACTTTGACAAGTGTTTTTTTTTTTATCATCAATTGGCACTGTACTTTATCAAATTCCTTTGCAGCATTTACTGAAATTATCATGTGATTTTGTCATTCATTTTCTTTATGTGATGTATTATGTTTATTTGTTTTTCCTTTTTTTTTTTTGCATTTTTGTGACTTTCTCAACTTTAATTATTTTATTGTTGTTCAATTACAGTAATCTGCATTTACCCCCCACCCCAGCCAAACCCACCAGCCTCCCTTGCTTCCAAACCCTTCTTGGTTTTTTCTGTGTCCTTTATAGTTGTTCCTGAAAACCCTTCCCCCAGAAGTTCCCTAAAACTATCCTCATTCTTTTTGAGTCTTTTTTTGTTTTGTTTTGTTGTGTTGCTCTGTCTGGGTTTTCTTCTTACTTTGTCTTATACCTCACTGACTCAATCCTCTGCTTCAACCATCCTGCTTTTAATTCCTTCTAGTGTATTTTTTCATTTTAGATATTGTATTCTTCATTTCTTTCTGGTTCTTGTTCATAGCTTCTTTTTTTATTTTAATTGTTGTTCAAGTACAGTTTTCTGTCTTTTACTCTGATCCCATCCCACTTGTTCATAGTTTCTATTTTTTTTCATGCTGCAGTGATTCCCACTTAGTTTGTTGTAGTTGTCATTGAGTTCCTTGATCATCCTTATAATCCTTTTTTTTTTTTTTTTGAGTTCTATGTCTGATCAATTGCATGCCTCAATATTGATTAGCTCTTTTCCGGGGATTTTCCATTCCTTTTGATTGGGGGTTCTTTCTTTGTCCACTCATTTTAGGTGATTCTTTTTTGTTTGTTTCTGTGTCTCAGGATGCTCTACTTTGCCTGCATGTCTTTGTTGGTGGATTCTGTGGTAGGAGTTCTGTGGGACTCAGTGGTGCAGTCTCTTCAGTATCCTTATCTAGATGCTCAAGGTTTGCCCTTTCTTCTACTCCTGTGGGCTCCCTTGTTGTACTTGGACTTTGGTTCTTGGTGGCTCATTCATTGGTGAGTTCTTCCCTTCAGCTAGCTGACTGGTAGTAACAACTCTTGCTATGTCTTGTATGCTATTGTACAAATGTTGGTTAACAAAGAAATGTTACCAGGAAACCAAACCCATGCCTGCCACCTCCCCATCACATCAGCAATATCAATAGCAATTGAGCAAACATTAATAAATATGGAGAGGGATTAAAAATATCATAAGATAGGAAATATGGAATATGAGATGACTAAATGAAGAAAAATGATTTTGAGTGGGTAATGAGAGGAGAAATAAACGTAGGGAATAGAAATGAGATAAAGAAAAGGAGAGATTCAAATTTAAAATGTAAATAAAACAAATAAGGGCAATGGCAAAACTGGAGCAAAAATAGGAAAGAGTATACTCTGAGGCTTGAAGTAAAATTTTAAAAAAGTATTATAATACTTTAAAAAATATATATACATTTCAGCTACTATTTTATTATTTTATTTATTACTTTATTGTTGCATTCTCTCCATTAACATTTACTTCCCTTATACTCTCTCCACCTCCATGCACACTTGCCTTCTTGCAATCACCACACTGTTGTCCATGTCCATGAATCTGTTTTACTTTTTGCTCAACCCCTCCTCCCCAACCACACTTGCCAGAGCTTTTAGCCTGCTCTCTATATTACTTAGTAGTTCAGTTTATTCATAGGATTCCACATATGAGTAAAACAATATGGTATTTGTCTTTCTCTGACTTGCTTATTTCTCTTAGCATGATGTTTTCCTGTTCCATCCATGCTGTCACAAAGGATATAATTTTCTTCTTTTTTATCACCAAATAATATTCTATTATATAAAATGTACCATAGTAGCTTTATCCACTCATCTACTAAAAGATATTTGGGCTGCTCCCAAATCTTGGCTAATGTAAATAATGCTGCAATGAACATAGGGGTGTCTATCCTCTTTTGAATTAGTGTTCTTGGTTTCTACAGATAAGTTCCAAGAAGTGGAAACATTGGGTAATGAAGCACTCTCATTTTTAGTTTTTTTATTTTTAATTAAAAATTAAAAATTGATTATGCTATTAGAGTTGTCCCAGTTTTTCCTCTTTATACCCCTCTTCCTATGCGACCCCCTCCCACAAACATTCCTTTTCCCTTAGTTCATGTCCATGAGTTGTACATGTAAGTTCTTTGGCTTCTCCATTTTCTATATTATACTTAACCTCCTTTATGTTGTGCCTACTAATTATGCTTCTTATTCCTTGTATCATTTTTATTGTCCTTCCCCTCCACATGATCTCCATTTCTGTGATTTTGTTCCAGTTTTAGTTCTTTTCTTAGTTCATTTTTGCTTTTAGGTTCAGTCGTTTGTAGTTCTGAGTTTGTTGTCATTTCACTGTTCATAGTTTTGATCTTCTTCTTTTTGTTAGTAAGTCTCTTAAACATTTCATATAATAAGGGCTTGGTAATGATGAACTGCTTTAATTCTACCTTTTCTGGGAAAAGGTAAGGGTCACTTTACCTATCCTTCCATTCTAAATGATAGCTTTGCCGGAGACTTTCATGACTTTGAATAATTCTTGCCAACCCTTTCTTGCCTGTAAGGTTTCTTTTGTTTATTTCTGCTCTTATCTGCATTAGTTCCTTCCTTCTATTCACTTTGGACTTTGTTTGTTGTTCTATTTCAAGTTCAATAAATGTAAAGTTAGAATGTTTATTTGTGCTTTTTCTTGTTTCTTGAGGTAGGCATGTAATGCTATGGATTTCTGTCTTGGGACTCTCTTCCCAGTGTCCCACAGACTTTTGGTTGTTATGTTATTCATTTTATTTATTTCCAGGTATGATTTATTCCTTGACCTTGTGGACCTAGTCATTGTTTAATACCATGTATTTAGCTTCCATGTCTTAGTTTGTTTTTTAGTGTTCTTCTTATGATTGATTTCTAATTTCATAGCAATATGGTTAGGGAAGATGTTTGATATGATGTCTTTAAGCTTTCCCATTTTTATTATGATGTAGCTTGTTGTAGTCCTTTTTGGGTTTTTCTTATTTGCACTCTCTGGACTCCCTGGACTTTTGTGTCTTTTTTATTTTACTAACTTAGGGAAGATTTCGGCCATTGTTTCTTTAAGTATTTTCTCAGAACCTTGCTTACTTTGCTCTTTTGATATACTCATGATGTGGATGTTGTTGTACTTTGAGTTGTTCCAAGTTTTTCTTAAACTCTCATTTTTTAAAATTCCTTTTCCTTTTTGCTGCTCTTCATGGGTCTTCTTTTCTACTTTAGCTTCCACATCACTGATTCAGTCATCTGCTTCATCTATTCTACTGTTTTTTCATTCCAGTATATTATTTATTTCAGATATTGCATTTTTATTTCTGACTGTTTTTATGCTTTCTATATCTTCTTCATTTTGTTGAGCATCCTTATTATCATTACTCTAAACTCTATATGTGATAAAGTACTTGACTTTATTTCAGTTAGTTATTCTTTTGGTGAATTCTTTGGTCCTTCATTTGGGGCTTGTTTCTTTGTCTTTATTTTGTGTTTGTTTCTACGCATTAGGTAGATCTGCAAAGACTTGGTGCATTTCTGTTAGATGCTAATTGTCACTGTCCCCAGACAACCTGTTTGGAATTGTCAGTGATCCATGGTTCATGGTTCCCTCTGCTGCACTTGGGTATATGCAAAAGAACCAGGCTGACACCAAGGCCAGCTTTAACCAGCACCAGACCAAGGTAAGTGTCAGCTAAAGTCCTGGAACTCCTAGAGAACTGCCTTTGTTTGCAGGCTTTCTGTTAGTCTTAAGCAGCACCTTCACCTGTACTCCTCAGAAGCCAGACTTAAGCTCTACAGGGTTGGACTAGAGGGATCCTTGTGAGTAGAGCTATTGCTTCCCACAGGCTTATTCCCTATGGAGGGGAGTGCTCTGTCCAAGGAAGATGGTTTCTGCAGTATGGGAAATAACTGAGCACAGGTCCTGACATCTGTCCCTTCATCTCTCTCCACAGAGACACGAACTCCAGATTCTCCTAATGTTGCTCTAGCCCACTCTCCTTCCTCTGCCAGAGTTCATGGTAAGTGGCTGCAAACAAAATTTTGTGTGTTGGCCTTTGAAGAGCCTCTCTACCTCTCTAGCTTTCTCTCCCCAGTGGAAAGAAGCTAGATATTATTTGTGTTCCTTTTCTGGTTCCAAAGCTGGGGCCAAGCTTGGGGTTTCAATCCCAGAATTCTCAGGGGGAAGTCCCATGACTGCTAATATAGCCCTCTGGAAATTTGGCTGCCACTTATGGGAGCCCAGCAAATCATCTCAAGCCTATATACTCTCTATGAGTCTTGTGGTGAAATGATTTCTTCTATCTGTCTTTTGGTTTTAAGGCATCTTTCCAGGTAGTGTTCAGTGGGTTATTCAGGGTGGTTTTATATAATTTAGTTGTAATTCCATATTGGTCCTGGGAGGAGATTAATGCAGATTTCACCTACTCTGCCACCACCTTTGAGCTCCATCTCAGCTAATTTTAAAGTTACATCTTATATTTCCCTTAGGAATGTAATATATAGGCAATGTAGGGCATTTGACAAATAGAGAAAAAGCAGCAAAAGATAATTTACATATTACCCATACTTATTCTACTCAAAAATAACTGCTCAAAATAGTTTCTGTATTTTCCTATAAGAAAGTAAGCTTTTTGAGGACAAGACTTTGATTTATTTTATTCAGTATTCACTCTGTGCTTAGATTATAAGAGGTCTGTCCAAAAATTTTGCAGCTATTGTTAATATACTGAGACCAGTAGCATGACTTTAAAGTAATCTAGCAGCCAAGGGGAGTGGACTAGAATGTGCATGAGTGAACAATGAGGACTTCACTGTACCAGTCAGTGGGGGCAGTAGATGCCTGTGAGTGAGCATGTGTATACTCTATAGCCTTCTCATTCAAAGTGACTGAGCTATTAGAGGAACAGATTTGCATCAAATTTTGCATTAAACTTGAACATTCCTCTTCAGAAACTATTTGGAAGTTCACCAGCTATGGGCAACTGGTGACTGGAAGCTTCATCATGACAATGTGCCCATTTATGCACCACATCTTGTGCAGAGATTTTTGGTGAAACATCAAATCACTCAGTTGACTCAGTCCCTTACAACCTAGATTTGGCATCCTGTGACTTATGATTTTTCCTAAAACTAAAATCATCTTTGAAAGGGAAGAGATTTCAGGGCATCAGTGAGATTCAGGAAAATA
This sequence comes from Carollia perspicillata, assembly GCA_004027735.1. NCBI lineage: Eukaryota > Metazoa > Chordata > Mammalia > Chiroptera > Phyllostomidae > Carollia > Carollia perspicillata. The sequence goes on from PVKM010000364.1 coordinate 79,540, forward strand.
CAGCAGGGCAGCTGAGAGCAATTGGGAAAAGTGTTGAGATCCCAAGGTCCCTATTTGAAGGGGGCTAACGTGTCATTTTCCCATGCACAATGTTTCTTCTATCTTGTATCTTCTCCAATAAATGTCTCTGTTTTTTATATTATGTGGCTGGATATTTTCTGAAAAGATTGGGTAATATATACATTTAATTTTAGAAGTCATACATATCAAAGAAAGAAAGCATAGAATATGCTGAAAAGTTTAAAGAAGAAACCTAAAGATAACCCATATTCACAATTTTAAAGATAATATTTGTAACATTTTGCCATATTTCCTCTAGATTTGTTTTATGTGTATGACTGTATGTGTGTGTATGATATCACTGGAATAAGACTCTATGTACAACTCTTATCTTGAGATTACATTTAACACTACATTATAACCATGTTATTATGGCTTATAAAATTTTGGGGAACAAATAATTAATTTAATCATTATTTAGCCTTGGCTGGTATAGCTCAGTGGATTGAGCATGGTCTGTGAACCAAAGGGTCACCAGTTTGATTCCCAGTCAGGGTATATGCCTGAGTTGCAGGCCAAGTCCCCAGTGGGAACCACATGAGAGGCAACCACACATTGATGTTTCTTTCCTTCTCTTTTTCCCTCCCTTCCCCTTTCTCTAAAAATAAATAAATATTTTTTTGAAAAAAGAATATAAACTTGAGAGGGAAGAAAAAATGATTATTTAAATTTCATTATGGAAATAGCTTATAACAATTTAGTGTTTTCTGTTGTTTTCATTTGCTTTAATTTATACCTAATAAAAAGAACTCTAAAAATATCTTAGTAAGTAAATATTTAAAAATGTTTGTTTGTTTGTTTGTTTGTTTGTTTGTTTGTTTTTGGAGAGATGGGAATGAAGGATAAACTAGAGGAAAAGAAACATTGATATGTGAGAGAAACATTGATTAGTTGTGTCTCACATATCCCCAGCTGAGGACCTGGCCTGCAACCTAGGCATCTACCCTGACTGCGAATGAAATCGGCAACGTACTCTCAATACTCTACACTTTCACCACTTTATAGCCTTTCTCCAATCCACCTCTCAAATATAACAATTTTTTCTTTTGGTTAGAATCAGTAATTGATATTTTCACTAATATGGTTATATAAATATTGCTGATGATTGGTTATATTCTTGTTCAAATTATATTGGTTATATTCAAATTATAGTTTTCTGTTTTGTTCTTTGTTTAGTTTTTATCACTCATCATTCACTTAATCTTGAATCAATTGTTTGTCAATATGATTAAACACACCAGATAGACTTTTTCTTCCTTTCCTTGGTGGCGTTCCTTGTGGGACCCTCCAACTCCAATCTTACATATTTTGTACAGTATAGTCTTCATTCTGTCATCTTTCTTCACTAAGAAAAATTAAAACTTTCAATCAAGACAATGTCTCTGTCCTGATCCTCTCTCAATGTCACTGTTGTTTGGCATAAGACTTGTTGGCTGCCTCTTCTTAGCTTCTGTCCTCAAATATATCTCACATATTAATCATTGAATCTCATTTTTTAAGTACCACATTATACTTAACTAATCCCTTCCTGCATTTTAAAAGAAATGAGCTTTTGAGATATACAGAAAGGTAAAATATATAATATAGAATTACATGTGTATCCTCTATTAAGCTAAGAAACAAAATGTTATAAATGCAACTTTAAATTCTTTGTGTGCTCTTCTCTGATTTTGCACCCTCACTCATTGTGCTACCTATTCTTCTAGCTCTTCTTGTTATCAATATTCTTTACTTAATGTTTATTTCTGTGTTTTTATTTATATCATAACTAGATCATGAGTCCCCCAGTCAAAATATAGTTTTATTTACCTTTATTGATAATATATCATATGACATCTATTTTATTCATATCATAACTAGGTAGCATGATGTTCCAAATCAAAATATTATTTTATTTAGCTTTATTGATAACATATTATATAGCATCTATTTTTCTAAAGTTTGTCTTTTTACTCTCTCAACATTGTTTGTTAGATTTATTTTTGCTGATACAGCTATAGTTTATTTCACTTTGTGTGATTAATACATTCCAATGTATTCACCTGTTTTCCCTGTAACAGGCTTTCAAGTTATTTCTATCATTTTTGGTTCTATAAATAATGCTAGTAGAAACATTCTTTTATGTGCCTTCTTATGTTCTTTTTAAAATTTTATTTTATTTTTTTAAATTATGAAGCTATTTTTGTAATGATAAATTTTAATAATAATTTGATTATGCTCATGGAAAATAAACTCTTTTAAGCACTGATTATGTTTAAATTATTCTAATATTTACATAATACAATATTATGATGTTGCTAGAATTTATGCATTTTGGGAGTACTGCATGTGTCTTCTATTTGGTTAAAAGGTTTTTCTGCTACTTAGTGTACTTAGTGTGTTTTCAATTCTTCTGTTCATTTTTAAGAGTTTCTCTAGAGTACATGCTTAGTAATGGCAATTCTGGATTGTGGGCTATACATATCTTCAATAATGTCGGGTGTTATCAAATTTCTCCCTGAAGTTTTTAGACCTATTTACATTCTTACTGACAATGTAGAAAAGTTTCTCTTGCTCCACATTATTTCTAGCTCTTATCAGACCGTTTGCCAATTTGCTGTTTCATTACAGTTTAATTTTTTTTTCAGACTGAGCTTCTTTTATATATTTATTGACTAAGTTTACATTTATGTCTACATTCTTATTTTACACTATTACATATATTAATTTCTCAATAAAATAACAGTAAAGAAAAAATACAGTTATGATAAGATTAACTCACTCCAACCCTCAAACTTTCTCCTCATTATCCCCAAGTTCATGAGCCTTACCAAAACAGAGCATGCCATCCCTGACTTGTCCTCTGTCTGATATGTCCTCTGTCTGACTTTTCATTTGGGCCTCTGTCAACTGCATTTTGTTCTGCTTGATTGAGCCTCCATCAACTCTTTTGAAGCACCCCCTTCTTGGTGTTGTTGTAGTATTGCTCTTTTTATAGAAGGTAGATTATATTGAAATGACTTATTTTCATAATTATTCCATCCCTGCCTTTCCCACCTTCCTGCAACTGGAACTCAGTCTCCTGGATAACATTGTTCAAAGTTTTGTACTCTCAGTGTTCATTCTATTGCTAGATATCAGTTGAGTTTAACTCCAGGAAGAGCTTACAGAGATCTTGGGGAAAAAAAGTGTGCAAGTCCACACCTGTTTCCTCATGGCCCAAAAAGAAATCTGTAAGGCCACCTAGTGATGCTATTGAAAGGGTAATACTGAGTTGTTAAGCTATTCATAGACCTAAAATTGTTCTTAGACTTGGTTCTCCATCTTAGCTACACAATAAAGTCACCTAGAGGGTTCTAAAATCTACTAATGTCTGGTTACCACCTCCAGAGATTCACATCTAATTGCTTATGACTACACTTAGAATTGATATTTTTTAAAATAATATTTCTAATTAAGTAATTTTTCTTTTTTATTTCTATTTTTATTGTTGCTCAGTTACATTTTCCCCAGTGCTCAATCTTACCCTGTTTCCCTCAACTCTCACAACCAATACCTCCTTTTTGTCTGTGTGCACGAGTGCTCTATTCATGTTCTTTTTCTTGCCTCTTCCCCTTCTTTCTGCTGGTATTCCCCCTTACTCCTCACCTCTGGTCACTGTCAGTTCGTTCTTTATTTCCAAGTCTCTGGTTCTATTTTGCTCATTTGTTTGTTTTGTTGATTAGGTCCCACCAGCAATCTCACAGCTAGGACTACACCCTAAGATTTATGAATCACCAGTTCAAAAGAACCTATGCACCCCAATGTTCATAGCAGCAAAAATTACAATAGCCAAATGCTGGAAACAGCCTAAGTGCCTGTCAGCAAATGAGTGGATCAAAAAGTTGTGGTACATTTACACAATGGAATATTATGCAGCAGAAAGAAAGAAGGAGCTCCTATCCTTGTGACATCATGGATGGAACTGGAGAGCATTATGCTAAGTGAAATAAGCCACGTGGTGAAAGACAAATACCATATGATCTTGCCTATAAGTAGAATTGGTATTTTAAAATATTTCCAGGTGATTTTTAATGTGACCACAGTTATTAAAAGATGATGTTTTTCTAAGAATGCATTGTTAGAATTGGTTATAGGTGGAGCTATTTGTAGGTTTTATACCAAAAAATGACCTGTGTTGTTGGCAAAGGAAGCTTCTTAAGAGTGGACATAGCTGTGAAATGCTGCTATTCTCCTAATAACCATCATTAGGAGATGGATGTTCACTGATGTTAATGGGAGCTACTACTACTAAGTAAGCAGAAGATCCTATTCACATAAAATCACCTGTGGTTTATGCTATAAATATAATACTGATATTATATTTACATATACTATAATGGAGCTATCAGTGCTCCAAGGTTTCTTTTCCTCCTTGCCATTCTAGTGAGTGACATATAACAATGACAGAAGACCAGAGATCATAAGCCCTTTCTGGTGGTAGTTTATCCTGAGATTCAGAGACTATCTGGAGGTATATTTAAAACAGTAAGGAAGGCTTTGAATTGTAAGTAATCTTAAGCTTTCCCAAGAAATGGATGAGTTTGGAGGAAGTGAAGTATATTTAGTACAGATTAAAATTCATGTTTAACACGACTCAGTAAATTCACTGAAATGTTATAATTTTCTATATTTATGATAAAATTATCCTCAAATAAATAATTTTTACAGCACTGTTTTAAGAACAATAAAGCTATACATGAAATATGTTATTCTCCAAACTCTAGGCCATGTTTTAATTTCCTCATAGACTTCACCCATCTCTTTACCTAACAGATAACACAGGAAATGGGTGTTTTATATGATGAGGAAAGTGGCAGTCACCTTATATTTTGGTTATATAGTTCTGTGTAGTGAATCATTCCAAAGAATTAATGATGATGAAAACAGCAGTTTTCTACTATTTTTCATGGTTTTATGGATTGACTGAGCTCATTTGGGCGGTTCTCATTTAGTGTCTTTTAGGTTACAGTCAGTTGGAAGCTGGGGCTAGACTCTGAAGGCTTGACTGGCCTTTATGTTTATATGGCTCATCCACTGGTGGACAATGCTTTCTGTCATCAGGGAGCTCATTGGGGCTGTTGACAGAAATGTTGACACATGGTCTCTACATGTGACATTGTCTTCTCACAGCGTGGTGATTAAGTTCTGAGGGGAAATATCCTTAGAATGAATGTCCCAAGAGACAAGAAAGAGAAATGCAGAACTTTTTATACCTGGGCTTGGAGTTAGAATGTCACTTTTGCCTCATTTCTATTGGTCAAAGCAATTACAATGTCCACCCAATTTTAAAAGTAGAGAAACTCAGCTTCAACCCTTGATGTGGAAGTGGAAAGGTCATATGGCAAGTGAGCAGGTTACCATTTAGGGAAACAACATATTACACATAACTTTGTTTTTAAAATTGTCTCTCAGTTAAAAATTTGACCAGGAAAATATCACAGAATTATTGAAGAGTTACACATAAATGGTGAAATACAACAAGTTAGTAAGACATATGTATATATGTTTCTATTACTTGCCACCCTATACTGAAAACATGAGAAACAACTCTGAGCTTCAGTCTCATATTTTGGAAGAATTTTTACAAGTGAAACTCATACACAAATTTCATTTACTTATTTAAGGAAATAAGATAAATTAGTTTTAAATTTTAATAACATCATTAATATCAGTTATGCTTGCCATGGCTGGATTGCTCAGTTGGTTAGTGTCATCCCATACACCAAAATGTTGTGACTGGTTCCTTGTCAGGGCACATACCTAGGTTGTGGGTTTGATTCCTGGTCCAGGCACTTATGGGAGGCCACCAATCAGTGTTTTTCTCTTGCATCAATATTTCTCTCTCCCTTTCTCTCTCTAAAATCCATTAACATATAATTCAGACAGGAATTAAAAATCTGCGATTAATATTACTATTCAAATGTTCAGTATTATATTTACTACAGTATGGTGATTGTTACCTTTTTATGTGTGAAGAAGGAAATTTGGAACATTTGGTGGGAAATTTAATTCACTAAAATATGTTACCTATTAATTTATTTATAAATTATTTTTTATTTTTCAATTACAGTTGATATGCAATATTATTTGAGATTCAGGTGTACACACCAGTGATTAAACATTATATGACTTACTAAATGATCATCCTGATAAATCTCATACCCATCTGACACCATCCATAGTTATTAGAAAGGTGCCGACTCTTTCCTTATGATATACTTTACATCCCCATGACTATTCTTTAAATGCCAATTTGTACTCATCAATCCCTTCACTTTTTTCACCCATTCCTTTAAGCCCATGCCATCTGGAAACCATCAAAACATTCTTTGCATCTATGATTCTATTTCTGTTCTGCTTGTTTACTTATTTTGTTTTTTAGATACAGTTGTTGATATACGTGTATTTATTGTATTATTGTTAATATTTTTTACCTTCTTATCCTTAAAGAAGACCTTTTAACATTTCATAAAACACTACTTTGGTGGTGACTAACTCCTTTAGCTTTTTCTTGTTTGGTAAGCTCTTTATCTGTCTTCAATTATAGATGATAGATTTGCTAAGTAGAGTAATCTTGGTTGTAGGTCCTTGTTTTTCATCATTTTGAATGTTCCTTGCCAGTCCATTCTAGCCTGCAAAGTTTCTTTTAAGAAATCAGCTGACAGTTTTTTTTTGACATTTTTATTGTCGTTTAAGCACAGCTGTCTGCATCTTCTCCTCACCACTTCTCCCCTCCCCAGCCATCCCCACTCTCCACCCTTGACCCTATTCCCCTTTGGTTTTGTTCATGTGCCCTTTATAGCTGTTCCTGAAAACCTTGTCTCCTTTCCCCCATTACCCCACCCAACTCACCTCTGTTTACTGCCTGGTTGTTCTTTACTTCAATGTCTTTGGTTATATTTGGCTTGCTTGTTTTTTTCATTGATTAGGTTCAACTTATAGGTGAGATCATATGGTATTTGTCTTTCACTGCTTGGCTTATTTCACTTAGCATAATGCTCTCCAGTTCCATCCATGCTGTGACAAAGCGTAGGAGTTCCTTCTTTCTTTCCGCTGTGTAGCATTCCATCATGTAAATGTTCAAGTTTTTTGATCTGTTCATTTACTGATGGGCACTGAGGTTGCTTCCAGCACTTGGGTATTGTAAGTTGTGCTCCTCTGTAAGCTATGAACATTGAGGTGCGTAGGTTCTTTTGGTTTGGTGTTTCAGAGTTCTTAGGATATAATCCCAACAGTGGAATTGCCGAGACAAAAGGCAGTTCCATTTTTAGTTTTCTGAAGAAAATCCATACTGTTTTTATTAGAGGCTGCAACAGTCTGCAATCCTACTCCCAGTGCATAAAGGTTCCCTTTTCCCCACATCCCCCCCAACACTGTTGTTTGTTGATCTGTTTATGATGGCCATTCTCACTAGTGTGAAGTGGTTTCTTATTGTGGTTTTAATTTGCATCTCTCTGATGGCTAATGATACTGAACATCTTTTCATATTTCTTTGGGCACTTGGTATGTCCTCCTTGGAGAAGTGTCTGTTCAGGTCATTTGCCCATTTTTAATTGGGTTTTTTGTCTTCCTGGAATGGAGTCATGTAAGTTCTTTATATAGTTTGGAGATCAAAAACTTTTCTGAGATATCATTGACAAATATGTTTTCCCATATGGTTTGTTCTCTTAATTTTAATGCTGTTTTCTTCAGCTGTGCAGAAACTTTTTATTTCAATGAGGTCCCATTTGTTTATTCATTCTTGTATGTCCTTTGTTCTAGGGGACATATTGGTGAAAATAATGCTCCTGGAATATCTGAGATTTTCCTGCCTATCTTCTCCTATATGACTTTTATGGTGTCATGACTTATATTTAAGTCTTTTATCCACCTTGGATTTATTGTTTGTATGGTGTAAGTTGGTGATCAAGTTTTAATTTTTTGCATATAGTTGTCCAGCCTTCCCAACACCATTTGTTGTAGACACTATTTTTACTCCATTTTATGGTGCTGCTCACTTTGTCAAATATTAATTGACCATAGAGACTTGGGCTTATTTCTGGGCTCTCTATTCTGTTCCATTGGTCCATGTGCCTGTTTTTATGCCAGTACCAGGCTGTGTTTGATTGCCATGGCCTTGTAATATAGTTTGACATCACGTATTGTGATCTCTCCTACTTTGCTCTTCTCTCTCAAAATTGGTGCGGGTATTCAAGGTTGTTTATGGTTCCATGTAAATTTTTGGACTGTTTGTTCTATATCTGTGATATATGCCATTGGTACTTTAATAAAGATTGCATTGAATCTATACATTGCTTTGAGTAGTATGGACATTTTGATGATGTTAATTCTTCTAATCCATGAATGCAGTATATACTTTTATTTGTTTATGTCTTCCTTAATTTCTTTATTCAGTGCTGTGTAGTTTTCTGAGTACAGGTCTGTTACCTCTTTGGTTAGGTTTATTCCTAGGTAATTTATTTTTCTTGTCGCTATATCAAATGGGACTTTTTTCTTCCCTGATTTGTGTTTCTGATGTTTCATTGTTGGTATACAAAAATGCCTTTGATTTCTGTATATTTCTTACTTTATATCCCATTGTTTTCCCAAATTCATTTATTAGATCAAGCAGTTTTTTGGTGGAATCTATAAAATTTTCTATGTACAATATCATGTCTTCTGCAAACAATGAGTTTTGCTTCTTGCTTTTCAATTTGGAAGACTTTTATTTATTTTTCTTGTCTGTTCGCTTTGGTTTGGACTTTCAATACTATGTTGACTAGAAGTGGTGAAAGTGAACAATAGTACCTTGTTCTTGATCTCAGTGAGAAATATTTAGTTTTTGCCTACTGTGTGTGATGTTCACTTTAGGTCTCTCATATACGGACTTTATTGTGTTGAGGGGTCCTCCCTCTATTCCCACTTTGCTGAGTGTTTTAATCATAATTGGGTGCTGTACCTTATCAATAATTTTTCTGCATTTATTGATATGATCATGTAATTTTATCTTTCTTTTGTTTATATGATGTATTGTGTTTATTAATTTGCAAATATTGAACCATCCTTTCATTTCTGGGATTAATCCTGCTTGATTATGGTGGATAATGTTTTTAATGTATTGCTGGATGTGCTTTGCCAATATTTTGTTGAAGATTTTAGTGTCTATGTTCATCAGCATTATTGGCCTTAAGTTTTCTTTCTTTGTTATGCCTTTATCTGGTTTTGGGATTAGGATGATGCTGGCTTTGTAAAAGAGTTTGGGAGTCTTATGTCTTTTTGAATAGTTTGGCATAGTCTCCGGAAGGATAAAGATTAGGTTTTCCTGAAACGTTTGTAATAGTATCTTTTGAAACCATCCAATCTAGGGCTTTTGTGTGCCCAGAGTTTTTTCATTACTGCTTCGATCTCATCAGCTGTTATTGGTCTGCTCAGGCTTTCTGCTTCTTCATTCAGTTTTGGAAATTTATATTTTTCTAGAAATTCGTCAATTTCACTTAGGTTTTTAAATATTTTAGCATATAGTTCTTTGTAGTAGTTTCTTACAATACTTTGTATTTCTGTGGTATAGTTGTAATCTCACCTCTTTCATTTCTGATCATGTTTATTTGTGTCCTCTCCTTTTTTTCTTGATAAGACTGCTTAAAGGATTGTCCATTTTATTTATTTTTGCAAAGAACCAGTTCCTAGATTTATTGAGCCCTAGAAATTTGCTTTTAGTCTCTATGTCTTTCAATTCTGCTTTTACATTGATTATTTCCTTCCTTTTACTTGCTCTGGCCTATTTATGTTGTTGTTCCTCCAGTTCTTCTGGTTGTAAGTTTAGGTTGTTTATTTGAAATGTTTCTGTCTTTTTTAAGTAGGCCTGTATTGCTATGCACTTCTCTCTCAGGACTGCCTTCACTGTGTCCCATAAGTTTTGGACTTTTGTGAGTTTATTTTCATTTGTTTCCAGAAACTTTTTGATTTCTTCTTTGACCTCATTCTTAATGCATTCATTATTTAGTACCATGCTATTCAATATCCATGAATTTGAATGTTTTTGATTTTTTTCCTTGAAGGTATTGTCTAGTTTAAGTCTCTTGAGGTCAGAGAAAGTGCTTGATATGATTTCAATTTTCCTGAATTTGTTGAGGCTTCTTGTGTCCTGTCATGTGGTCTATTTGAAAATATCATGTGGTCTTTTAGAAAATGTTCCATGCACATTTGAAAATTATGTGTATTTTGCTTCTTTGGGATAAAAGGATATATATCTGGGTCACGGTCCAGCATAGCCCAACTCTTCTCACTTTTCTAGGTGTCACCCAGCTCCCCAATTTCTCTTATAGTGACCTACCACTGTCCACAGTCCCAGTGGGTATACACTGCCTCTGTATTTCTCCCACTTAGAATCTATTCGCCCCAGTGACTTTAAGTATCTAGGTCCCTCCCAGTGCTGGGCTATCCTCCCTGCTGTGGTAGGGGAGGGAGCTGGTGATCTAACTCTCCTCTAAGTATCCTGAAACAGGCAGCAGGCTGGGTGCAACTGCAGCCTAGCTCCCTTGCAGATCCCAGAGACCTTAGAGTTGAGATGCAATCTCCTCACTGTCTGTTTATCAATGTCTTCTACACTTTTTGGCCTCCACACTTCCTATAAGCTGGGATTCCATTGGCTGTTAGCTCCATTCCTCAGAAGATTGGCTATGTGTTCCAGCTGGATACAGGGAGAACTGGGATCTGCTCCCACCTACCTTGCTGCCATCTTTTCTTTCTCCTGACAGACCAGACTTGATTTTTTTTGTTTGGTTTTGATTCTTTAACAAGACTGTAGCAGATTTTCTTTCTTCACTTCCAAACCACTAGACTTCCAGGAGACAAACAAGCATTACGGATTTAGTTGATATTCTGAATTTGTCAAAAACCACTTGCTTGAAATCTTCAGCTTCTTGGTCTTATGTCAAGAGTAGTCTATCCCATATAAGCCATAATATTTTTTGTAAATTAGCCAATTTAGCTGTTAAGCTGTCATAGTCTAACATTTAAAAATATGCAAGTGGGTCAATTCTAAAATTAATTCAACTGAACCTTACCTGCAAACACTAAGAATATTTTCCATTAGGCGGGCCAAAATATTACCCTGAAGCAGACAGTAGTAATCCCTGGAGAAAACTGTCCAGGACTGCAATTCTGTGACATGCTGACTACTCCCGTGTCTGCAGCTCTTGATTACCATGCAAAGTATTCTGATCCAGTTTATCACACAAGAAAGGTGAGAGTTTTAGGTAATATGCAAATAAAAATGGACTGATTAAATGACAATCATAACTAATGTTTACTGAGCACATATAATTTATGAGACACTCATTTAATCTAACAATTAAAAAGAGAGTAATTATCATTATGTTTATTTTATAAATTTTAAAACTGAGTTTGGATAAGATTTATGGATGAAACTTGAACACAAATCTCAAAATTTTGTGCTTTTTTTAGTAAATTATATTGCACTGTGCATACACTACTATTAATCATCTATTAAGCACTTACTATATGTCAATAACAGTGCTAGGGATTAGAAATACAGTGACAAGGTCTTTTTATTCAGATAAGTATTATAATGAGGTAGACAGTTGTGAAATGAATCATGTACCCCTCCAACCACATTCATATATTAAAGCCCTATTCTTCAATGTGACTGTGCATGGAGTTAAAGTATTTAAAAAGGTGATTAAATTAAATGAGGTCTTAAGTGTGGGATTCTAATTCAATAAGACCGATGTTCTTATAAGAAGAGGAAGAGACACCCAAAAAGCCCA
>PVKM010000364.1:91488-113092 GCA_004027735.1 Carollia perspicillata
TATGTGTGTGTGTGTGTGTGTGTGTGTGTGTGTGTGTGTCACTTCTTATAAATTAATATGAAAATAACAAATAGACATATAAATTAAAATATTTGGGAAGAGTAAATTTTAATTTAATAAAAACATGAAAATGGGTTATAACACATCATTCCTGGAAAGCATACAGTTTCTTTATTTTTGTTTATAGAGGATATGGTTTTCTCAAATGGCTCCACCTCTGGTTTATTAGAAAAAGCATTAACTAATGGTCCAATCCAGTTTAAAGCTTAGTATAATATGACAATCAATAACATGTTTGAGATATTTAGTAGCCCCAAGAAATTGTTTCAGTCTTTCAGATTTCTGGCTCTTTGTACTGCTTCCCAGATTCCTCACCAACAGGTCAGCTGGATGTGGGCTAAGGGTGGCAGGAATAGGTGGCTCCTTTTGGTACACAGTTTGGTTCCTGCAGCCTCATGGAAATTTTTCTCGACTGCCTAGTTTCTTGGTGCTTTGTGGTATTCCAGCATTGAAATTTGAGCAAGAAAACAGTGAATCATTCTTTTGGATTCTACAGTGTGCATATTGCTACCCTAGCAGATTCAGCCTCACTTTCACTCATATTTCTGCTATAAACACTAAGCTACCAACTTACTACCAAAAGGTACCATTTACTACCAACTTAGGTTGTCCATTCACAGAAATACAGCACACTACCAAGTCTTGGTAAGTCACCAGTCAGATTCCTATCTACCCAGGGACCTACATTGCATAGGAAAGGGTGCTTAAAAAAATAAACCTTTAGGTTGTGCCTTTAAAATCTCTCTGTTATGGCTGAGCCTCAGCCAGAATAGTAAAAGAAAAAGTATGAGAGAGCTCCCCACAAAGTCCCAAATGGGGTGGGCTCAATGCCTCAGTATTCGCCCAGTGATATCATTACTCGTAGAAAGGATATATCTGTTCATTTTATTATACGACCACTGTCTTTTCCTGCCACAGTTCTCCAGGATTTGAAAGGGACAGGCTTTTTCTTCATTTTTGTCCTGTATAGAAAGCTTATGTAAAAGATTTTGGACTAGGCTTCTAAATCAACACTAAATGTAGTAATAATGAAATTTGGAAAATCTAATTCTCAATCACTGAAATCCAGACTATTGTCTTGCTGCAAATTCTATTCTTGATGTTGAACATCTATTCATGTCTCTGGGCCCATTGTATGTCCTCAATGGAGAAGTGTTCAAATCCTTTGCTCATTTTTAATTGGGTTGTTTGTCTCCCCAGAGTGGAGTCATATGAGTTCATTATATTTATTGAAGATCGAATCCTTGTCCAAGAGCTTTGCTACTACTTTTGGAAAATTATGTCTTCCCCACTGTCTCTATAATCTTGCTGGTCCATGAAATTCTCAGGTCTGCCTCCAATTACAAAGCCTAGAGATACTTTCATTCCTTGTCTTTATACAACAGAATGAAGGGTGCATAAGCTATATTTGGCAATAAGAAAAAAAGAGGAAGAAAAATGAAGAATTGAATTTCATTCCTCTCGGAGTAATCCAAACCAGTCTGTTTTTTCTTTTTCTTTCTTTCTTTTTTTTTTTTTTGTAGTTGAAGTAAAACCTTGTAAGGTTAACAAAATATTAACCATTAACCACTTTGAAGTGTTTTCTATATGGCGCTCAGTACACAAACCATGTTGTACAACTATCATATCTACCTCATTCTAAAACATACATAACACTAAAATGAAACCCCATACAAATCAAGCAGTTATTCCTCATCTTCCCTTCTTCCCAGCCTCTGCAACCACTGGAATGCTTTTTGAAACTATGGTTTTATATATGATAACTATTTCACATGAATGGAACCATGTGATATGTGGCCTTTTGTGTGTAGCTTCTTTCACTTAGCATAATCCTTTCAAGTCCCATCCCTACTGAAACATTTATCAACATTGTGTTTATGTTTCTATTTCTCTGTTCTTACCTGACTTCCTGCATCCCACAAACCCAACTATTTTGTCAGTGCCTTTCTTCTTGCATTTCCTCACCTTTCCTACAGTTAAACAGTCACTGCTTTGTGTTTCTTACAATTGATAATGAGTTGACACATTTTGTTACTAGGCATATTAATTACTACCGTCTAACTAGATATGAAAGTTCAAAGGTTTCTTTCCATATTCTATTTTTGTTTTAATTACAGATGCCAAGTAATTTTTTCACAAATTCTTTACAGCATTTTTCTCAAGACTTTTAAAATAAGTAATTTTTTGTTTTAGTTTTCAATTATACTTTGTATTCAATATTATTTTGTATTAGTTTTGGGTGTACAACACATTGGTTAGATAATCATATGCCTGTTTATTTATTCATCATCAAATTTTATTGGGATAATATTGGTTAATAACATTATATAATTATCACATGTACATTTTTTCAATTTTTTTAATTTTAATTGTTATTCAAGTACAGTTTTCTGTCCTTTACTCCCGTCCCAGTCCACCCCCCCCAGTACTCCTCACCTCCCTCCCATTTCCACCCTCCTTAGTTTTTGTCCACGTGTCCTTTATAATTGTTCCTATAATCCCTTCCCTTTTTCCCCTGAAATTCCCTCCCCTCTCCCTTCTGGTTACTGTCATCCTGTTTTCTATTTCAATGACTTTGGTTATATTTTGCTTGCTTGTTTGTTTTCACATGTACATTTTTAAAATATATCACCTGCATACTCTATTAGGTACTCACTGCACAAAGTTTAGTCTCCTCCTGTAATCCTGAAACCTTTTTATCTTCCTCCCATTCTCTTTTCCATCTAAGAACCATCATTCTGTTCCCTGTATCTCTGTGTTTGTTTTTGTTTGCTTGGTTGGTTAGGTTGACTTTTTTTGTATTCCAACAATGAGAGAAACACAAGATTGCATCATTTTATTACTTTGATTAGTGAAATCTTATTTGAGGTCATACTATGACAAGTATCAGATGAGACACAATATCTTTAGGAGAGGGTTTGCCTATGGATATATATCAATCCATGCACCTCTTCTCCCAATGTTATTGTCAAGAATTTTCAAATAATGTATGTTTCAACTTCTTGATCTTCAATCCAAAATATTGATCAGAGTCCATGAATCAGCATATAATTAAATATCTAGCCTTTTATCTTTCCAAACACACTGAATGATGAGGTGAACTATCCAAAATTATGTCCTTTGGGAAAGTTTCCTTTACCCTCTGTACTTTACTATTTCCTACACATAGTCTGTCATGCTGCAGCTGTCCACTTTCTAGTAATAACTCTTTTCCATGCCACAGTATCTGGAAATATGGTCATGTCCTTCCTTCCTCAATAGATCACAAGTATACACTGAGACACACACACACTGGATAGCAGTAAGGACCAAAGGAATTTAGGCCACTACTTGTGTAACTTTGAGCTTTCAAGGTCTGCCCAGGTTCAATCATGTATATAACACATTCCTGTGATGATGTAGCATTCCTGTGCATGGTCAATTTTATGGTTCTATAAGTGATATCTTACCCAGGTCATAATGAACAACTCAGCTTGAATAATAAGTGGTGTCCCATTGTTATGCATTTATTTTTTACATTATTTATTGTATTTTTTCCACTACCATTTATTGTGCCTATACTCTGTACCCCCTTCACCCATCCTTCCACCTCACTGGAAATCACCACACTATTGTCCATGTCCATGAGTAATTTTTTTCCTTTTGGTTTCATCTCTACATGCCCTCACCTTCTCCCTCCAAGGTTGTCAGCCTGCTCTCTATCTGTAAGTCTATCAAGTTTGTTCTTTAAATTCCACATATGAGTGAAATCATACAGTATTTGTCTTTATTTCAGTGTTATCTTACCTTATATAATGTTCTCTAGGTCCAACTATGCATTGTTTTTTCTTTTTTCTTTTATTTTTAGATATTTTTATTTTTTTAAGATTCCATTTATTTACTTCTAGAAAGAGGGGAAGGGAAGGAGAAAGAGAAGGAGAGAAACATCAATGTGTGGTTGCCTCTCACACATCCTCAACTGGGGAACTGGCCTGCAAACCAGGCATATGCTCTTACTGGGAATCAAACCAGTTACCCTTTGCTTTGCACTACAGCACTCAATCCACAGAGCTACACAAACCAGGGCTCTTTTCTTCTTTTTTAAAGGTGAGTAATATTCCATATGTATTTACAGCAAGAGAAAAGATGGCAGCAATGTAGGCAGGAGCTGAGCCTATTTACTCATGCACCTAACTGGGACATTTAGCCATTCTTCTGAAAAACAAAGTGAACTTAGCTGATATGAAGTTTGGAAGCCAAAATGTTAAGATTTGCCAATCTTGTTTATCACTTCAAAGAACAAGCTCTTGTTTCAATTGCTGTTTTGTATTGTTTTTTAGACAATTTTATTTATGTCTGCACTGAACACATAAAACATTGTTATTTCTTCTATTCACTTTGGGTTTTGTTTCTTCTTATCATTCAAATTCCTTTAAGTGTATAGTTAGATTGTGCATTTGATCTTTTTCTTGTTTCTTTCTTAAATATATTTTATAGATTATGCTATTATAGTTGTCCCATTCCCCCCTTATTTCCCTCCACCCAGCACACCCTCTCCCACCCATATACCCCCACTTTAGTTCAAGTCAATGGGCCCTACATATAAGTTCATTGGCTTCTACATTTCCTATACTATTCTTAACCTCCCCCTGTCTATTTTCTACCTATAATTCATGCTACTAATTCTCTGTACTTCTTCCTCCTCTCTTCCTCTCCCAATCCCCCACTGATAACCCTCCATGTGATCTCCATTTCTGTATTTTGTTCCTGTTCTACTTCTTTGCTTAGTTTGTTTTTGTTTTTTATGGGTTCAGTTGTTGATAGCTGTGAGCTTATTGTCATGCAATTGTTCATATTTTTAATCTTCTATGTCTTATATAAGTCCCTTTAACATTTCATATAATAATGGCTTGGTGATGATGAAATCCTTTAACCTGAACTTACCTGGGAAGCACTTTATCTGTTTTTCCATTCTAAATGATAGCTTTGCTGGATAGAGTATTCTTGGATGGAGGTCCTTGCCTTTCATGACTTCAAGTACTTCTTTCCAGCCCCTTCTTGACTGTAAGGTTTCTTTTGAGAAATCAGCTGATAGTTTTAAGGGCACTCTTTATAGGTAACTGCCTCCTTTGCTATTGCTACTTTTAAGATTCTGTCTTTATCTTTAATCTTGGGTAACTTAATGATGATGTGCCTTGGTGTGTTCCTCCTTGGGTCCAACTTCTTTAGGACTCTCTAGGCTTCCTGAACTTCCTGGAAGTCTATTTTCTTTATCAGATTGGGGAAGTTTTTTCTTTTTCATTATTTGTTTAAATAAATTTTCAATTTCTTGCTGTTGTTCTACTCCTTCTGGTACCTCTATAATTCAGATATTGGAATATTTAAAGTTGTCCTAGAGATTCCTAAACCTCTCTTCATTTTTTTGAATTCTTGTCTCTTCATTCTGTTCCAGTTGGATGTTTATTTTTTACTGTTGTTCCAAATCATTGCTTTGAGTCCTGGTTTCCTTCCCATCACTGCTGGTGTCCTCTATATTTTTCTTTATTTCTCTTTGCATAGCTTTTATTTTTTCCTCTAATTTGTGATCATTTTCAACCTATTCTGTGAGCTTCCTGATTACCAGTGTTTTGAACTGTGCATCTGATAGGTTGGCTGTCCCTTTGTGACATAGTTGTAGTTTTTCTGGACTTTTGATCTCTTTTTTCACTTTGGCCATTTTTTTTCTTTTGTAGTGGCAAGCCTGTTACATAATAAAGGGTGGAGCCTTAGGTTTTCACCAAGGCAGGCAACCCAGGTTGCTGCATTGTGATGCTGTATATGGGGGGGGGGGGTTGAGAAGGAATTATGCCTCTTGCTCTGCTCTCTACTCATTTTAAGTCACTTCCCCCACTACCCAAAACAAAACCGGGCCCTTCTGGTGTTGATTCCAGGGTGGTTTGGTTTTTACACATTCTAGGACCCTGTGGGTCTTTGCAACAAACTTTACTGTGAGGCTGGGAGTTTCTCCCACTGTCTCAACCTTCACAAATTTTTTTCAGTCAGAGGTTTTGAAGCTTTCTTTCCTCTCACTGGAACCCTAGGTTGTGCAGTCTGTATCATTCTCCAGTTGTTTCTCCTGGTTTGTCTGCATGCAGATGTGGGACTGCCCTGTCTGCCAGTTGCTGCATCACCTGTCTAGGTCCTCCAGCCTTGCCACAAGTCCTCTCTGACCAGCTGCCCATCTCTACCCCTCCTTCCAGTCTAGATGAATGTTTCTTCTTTAACTCCTTGGCTGTTGGACTGCTATACAGTTCAATTTTCTATCAGTTCTGGTTGTTTGTTGTTTTCAAATTTGTTGTTGTCCTTCTTTTGGTTGTGTGAGGTGTCACAGTGTGTCTACCAATACCTCCATCTTGGCCAAGAGTCTCTTTTTCTTGTTTCTTGAGAGAATTGTAATCCTATGAATTTCCCTCTTAGGATTGCATTCCCTATGTCCCAGAAATTTTGGGGTTTTGCTTCAAAGTATCTTTTGATTTCTTCTTTTATCTCATTGTTGACCTTTTAAATGTTTAATAACTTCTTCTTAGCTACTGTTTGTGTGTTTTTAATTTTTGTCTATGTTTTATTTCTAATAATGCTTCATATTATCCCATTTTTCTTAAATTTGTTGAGATTTATTTTGTTTCCTAATATGTGGTTCATTCTAGAAAATGTTTCATGTGCACCTGAAAGGAATGTATATTCTATTGCCTTATGATGAAATGATCAGAAGGTGTCAATTAAGTCCATTTAGTCTATTGTGGTATCTAAGGTGATGTCTTCTTTTTGATTTTCTGTCTGGAGTATCTATTGATTGATAGTGTTAAAATTTCCTACTATGACTAAATTTTTGTCAGTCTCTCATTTTATGTCCGTTAAGATTTGCTAGATATATTTAGGTGCTTATATGTTGGGTGCAAAAAATTTTACTAGGGTCATATACTCTTGTTGACATGTTCCCTTAATGAAGTTATTTTTAAAATTTATAAAAATAATAAATTTTGTAATTCTTCCTTATTCAGTTTTGAAAGATTGTATATTTCTAGATACTTATTCATTTCACTCAGTTTGTCCAATTTGTTGGCATACAGTTGCTCCTAATATATTCCTACAATCCTTTGTATTTCTATGGTATCAGTTCCTTTTTTTCATTTATGTTTGTATTTATTTGGGTTATCTTTTTTTCTTGATGGGTCTGGTTAAATGTTTGTCAACCTTGTCTCATTGTTTTTTTGTGGTTTTCTAGACTCTATTTTACTTATTTTCACTCTTATCTTCATTATTTTCCCTTCTATTCACTTTGGTCTTTGCTTGTTCTACTTTTTTAGTTCCTTTATGTATAAAATTAATTGTTTATTTCAAATTTTCCTTATTTATTCAGGCAGAACTGTATGATTTCAATCTTCATGAACTTATTGAAACTTGTTCTGTGCCCAGCATGTGGTCTACCCCCCAAACATGTTCTTTGTACACCTAAAAAGAATGTGAATGATGGGGAAGAGATATTTTGTGTAAAATGCTCTGACAATATTAATTAAATTCATCTGGTCTGGTGCATCATTTAAGACTTTTGATTGATGATTTCTTGTTGATTTCCTGTCTGGGAATTCTCTTCATTGAAGTCAGAGTCATGGTAAAGTCTTCCACTATTACTGTATTAATGTTAATTTCTCCCTTAATGTCTATTTGTACTTGTTTTATATATTTAAGTGTTCATATGTTGGGTGCATAAATGTTTTAAAAATTATATACACTTGTTAGATTGATCCCTTCATCATTATTCAATGTTCTTCTTTGTCTCTGATTATAACCTTCACTTTAAAGTCTATTTTGTCTGATATAAATATTCTACCCTTTTTTTTAAAAAAAATTTCCATTTGCATGATGTATGCTTTCCCTCCCTTTACTTTTAGTCTATGTGTATCTTTCATTCTGAGGGTTGGGTCTCAGACAACACAAAATAAGACATGAGAAATAAGAAAATGAGACATGAGTCTTATTTTCTTATCCAGTCAACTGTCCTCCGTATATTTAGTAGAGAAATATATATATATGTCAGCATTTTATTCTTTATAATTATCTTCCTCTTTTTTCTCGTCTTAAAGATGTTATTTTTAAAGAAGATGTTATTCATTTATTTTTAGAGAGGGGAAGGGAGAGAGAAATAGAGGGAGGGAAACATCAATGTGTGATTGCCTGTTCTGTATCCCCCACGGGGGACCTGGCCTGTAACACAGTCATACGCCATAGACTGGGAATGGAACCAGCAACCCTTTGGTTCACAGGCTCGCACTCAATCCACTAAGCCACATCAGACAGGGGAAGATGTTCTTTTGGTTTGACCATGATATTACAGTCTTCCCAATTTTTTTTCTCCATTTTATCCGCACTCTGCCCTGCACTCTACCCATCCTCCAGCACCCCCTCCCCATTAGTTCATGTCAGTGGGTCATACTTATAAGTTCTTCGGCTTCTTCATTTCCTATACTATTCTTAAACTGCCCCTCTCTATTTTATGCCTATAAATTATGCTTCTTATTCCCTGTACTTCCCCTCGATTCTTCTCCTCCCTGTTCCCCCTGATAACTCCCCATGTAATCTCCATTTCTGTGATTCTGTTCCTGTTCTAGTTGTTTGCTTAGTTTTTCTTTTTTAGGTTCAGTTGTTGATAGTTACAAGTTTGTTGTCATCTTACTATTCATAGTATTTAATCTTCTTCTATCTCCTAAATAAATCCTTTTAACATTTCATATAATAAGGGCTTGCTGATGACAACCTCCTTTAACTTGACCTTACCTGGGAACTGCTTTGCCCACCCTTCCATTCTAAATGATAGCTTTGCTGGATAGAGTAATCTTGAATGGAGGTCCTTGCTTTTCATAAGTTCAAATACTTCTTGCCAGCCCCTCCTTGCCTGAAATGTTTCTTTTGAGAATCAGCTGATAGTCTTATGGGAACTCCTTTGTAGGTAACTGTCTCCTTTCCTCTTGCTGCTTTTAAGATTCTCTCCTTACCTTTATTCTTGGGTAGCTTAATTATGATGTCCCTTGGTGTGTTCCTCCTTGGGTCCAATTTCTTTAGGACTCTCTGGGCTTCTTGAACTTCCTGGAAGTCTATTTCCTTTGCCAGATTGGGGAAGTTTCCCTTCATTATTAGTTCAAAAAAACTTTGAAATTCTTGCTCTTCCTCTTCTCCTTCTGCCAACCCTATCATTTGGACATTGGAGTATTTAAAGTTGTCCCAGATGTTCCTAAGGCTGTACTTATTCTTTTGAATTGTTTCTTTATTCTGTTCTGGTTGGATGTTTATTTCTTCCTTTTGTTTCAAAGCATTGGATTGAGCCCTGGTTTCCTTCCCTTCACTATTGGTTCCCTGTATATTTTGCTTTATTTCACTCTGTATAGACTTCATTTCTTCCTTCTTTTTGTGACTGAGCTCAATAAATTCTGTGAGCATCCTGATTACCAGTGGTTTGAACTCTACATCAGATAGGTTGTATATTTCCTCATTGCTTAGCTCTTTTTCTGGAGTTTTGATGTGTTCTTTCGTTTAGATCACATTTCTTTGTCATGGCACACCTGTTAAATTGTTAGGGTGTGGGGCCTTAAGTATTCTCCAGGGTAGGGAAATCCTATTTGCTGTATAGTGTCACTGTCTGTGGGGGACTGGTCATAGAGGGAACAATGCCACTCACTCACTCTGCTCTAGCCCCACTTTCCAATTAACTCTCCTATGAGACTGGGAGTTTGTCCTACCTTTGCAACCCCCACAGTATTTACAGCTAGAGGTTTTGAGCTTTTAGTGTCCACATGAGCCAGCCCCTCTTTGCCCACATGGCCTACTGCCTTGCTGCAGTTCCTCTCCACCAGCTTGGTTGCCTGTATCCCCATCTCTGCCCCTCCTACCAATCTGGTTGAATGTTTCTTTAACCCCTTGGTTGTCAGATTTCCATGTTGACTGCCATTCTGGCAGTTCTGGTTGTTTATTGTTTTCAGATTGGTTTTTATCCTTCTTTTGGTTGTTCAAGAAGTAAAGTGTTTCTACCTACGCCTCCATCTTGGCCAGAAACCTGCAAAGATATTCTTTTAACATGTTTTACAATACTGGTTTGCTCATAATTAACTACATTAGCTTTTTTAATGTGTGTGAAGGTCTATTTCACCTTCAATTTTGAGAAATAGGGTTCCTGGTACAATAATCTTGGTTGTAGGTCCTTGCTTTTTATCACTTTGGATATTTTGTGAAATACTTTTTGCCTTACAATGTTTCTTTTAAGAAATGTGCCAATAGTTTTATGGGAGCTCCCTTTTAGGTAACTGTCTTTCTTTTGCTACTTTATTGATTCTCTCTTTTAACCTCTGCCATTTTAATTATTATGTATCTTTGGGTTCATCTTGTTTGGGACTCTCTTCCTTGAATTGCATATATTTTATTTAGTTTTATTTTTATTGTTTATGTTGTTTAGTTGTTTCCACTTTTTCTGCCTTTCCACATGACCAACCAGATCCATCCTCTCCCCATACTTATTCCCATGTTGTTGTCTGTGTCCAGAGTTAGTGTACAAATGTTCTTTGATTAATTCCTTCACCATCTTTCATGCTGTCCCTCCTCCTGTCCAGCAGCTATAAGTCCATTTTATGTATCTAAGGTTCTGTTATTATTTGGTTTATTGTGTTCACTAGATTCCACATATAAGTGATGTCATGTGGTATCTTTCTTTCACTGACTGGCCTGATTCACTTAGCAAAATTTTCTCTAGGTCCATCCATATGATGAAAAATGTAAGAGTTTCTTGTTTTTACTGCTGCATAGTATTCCATTATGCAAATGTATCACAGCTTTTTTTTATAGGCCATTGAAGAAAGAAATCAAGGAAGATATAAATAAGTGGGAATATATATCATAATCATGGATTTGAAGAATTAACTTCATCAAAATGGCTATTCTACAAAACATGTATGTTTTTTTTCAACAGGTTAGGGATTTTTTTTATTATTTCCTCAAATAGGTTCTCTCTTTTTTCTTACTTTCTCTCTTTTCCCCTTGTACTCTTATTATTTAGATGTCTTTATGTTTGATATTGTCTGAGAGGACCCATAGATTGTCATAATTTTATATTTTTTTCTTTTTGCTGTTAAAACTGGGTGTTTTTTTTCTACCTTATTTTCCAAATCACTGATTTGATCCTTTCTTGCATTTAACCTGCTGATGATTCCCTTTAGTCTATTTTTCATTTTAGGTATTGTATTCTTTATTTCTATTTGTTTTTTATTGTCTCTATGTCCTTTTTATGTTTATTATGTCTTTGTTGAAATTCTCACTGAATTCACCCATTCTTCACCTCAGTTTGTTGAGTATCACTATGACCATTGTTTTGAACTCTGTTTCTGGTAGCCTTCTTGTCTCTCTTTCATTTAGTTTTCTTTTTCCACCCTATAGGGATTTCTTCTGTTCTTTCATTTGAGGCATGTTGCTTTGCCTCCTCATTTCAGCTGCTTCTTTGTATTTTTTTCTGTGCTATTTTTTCCATTTTGGTATTGTGGGTTTATGTAGTAGGTGTTCTATAGGGCTCATAAGCACTGTCTCCCTGATCACCTGAGCAAGGTGCTTCAGGAATGTCCCTGTGTGGCTTATGTGATTCATCCAGTTGAGTCTTGATTTATATTGGCCTGTCAGGCTGTCTGAGAACTTACCTAGATCACAGTGTACACTCTGCTCTCTGTGTGCTGATCTCATGAAGCAGTATCCCAGTGCCTGCAGCCAGCTGGTTCCAGTGCCTGCAGAGATTTTCATTTGCATGTTCTGCTTATGGAGCTAATTGGGTCATGCTCTGATGTGGTCTGAAGCCCACCATTGGGTGTTTGCTCTGGGACTTCTAGAGAAGGACTCTGGTACAGATTAACATCAGACACTGCCCGTGACTGGACTGTTCTACCTGTTTGGAGATACAAAGCAATCGAGTTTGTGGCTGGCTTTGTGGGGCTTGGGTGTGCACAGGGAGGGGCAGGTTGAGCACCAAAGCTGCCTCCACCATCACTGAACACATGATAGGTCACCTAAAGGTCCAAGTCACCCAGAGTTCTGCCTCTGACTTGCCAGACTCTTGTTAATCTCAGTCACTTAAATAGTCTCAGGCTATATGCATGTTGTGAGTTAGGTACTCAGTGGGTAGTAATGATTGGCTTTCATCAGGTAGATACAGATTCAAACTTGGTACCAGTGCTGGGTCTGAGGCCATTTAATGGAAGTTTAAGGGCACTCCAGGGTCAATCACCACCCAGTGGGTACCTGTGAACATTTGTGGTCAGGCAGTGTCTCAGGAACTCATTAGTTTGAGGCTATCAGACCCAAAGAGACCAAGATATGGCCTTGTACAAGGAGGGTTCTGCACAGGAATGGCAGCACAGTTGGAGCATGCAAGTGAATAATGGATTCCATTTTAAAACAACATATTTCAGTCTGTCCCCAAGTGCTTCCAGCACTTGGATATTGTAAATTGTGGTGCTATCAACACTGGGGTGCATAGGTTCTTTTGGATTGGTGTTTCTGGGTTCTTAGGGTATAATCCTAGCAGTGGAATTACCCAGTCAAAAGGCAAGTCCATTTTTAGTTTTCTGAGAAAATTCCGTACTTTTTTCCATAGTGGTTGTACCAGTCTGTACTTCCAAAACAGTGTACTAAGGTCCCCTTTTCTACACAATTTCTCCAACACTTGTTGTTTGTTGCTTTGTTTATGATGGCCATTCTCACCAGTGTGCAGTGGTATCTCATTGTTGTTTTAATTTGCATCTCTCTGATAGCTAGCTATATTGAGCATCTTTTCATGTGTTTCTGGATCCTCTGTATGTCCTCCTTGGAGAAGAGTCTATTCAAGTCCTTTGCCCATTTTTTAATTGGATTGCTTGTCTTCTTAGAGTACATTCGTGCAAGTTCTTTATATATTTTGTAGATTAGACCTTTGAGGTACCACTGGCAAATATGGGTTCCATATGGTTGGTTCTCTTTTTATTTCAATGCTGTTTTCTTGCTGTGCAGTAGTTTTTTATTTTGATGAGATCCCATTTGTTTGTTTTTTCCTTTATGTCCCTTATTCTAGGGGAAAAATCAGTAAAAATGTTGCTTCATGAAATATCTGAGATTGTCCTGCCTATTTTTTCCTCTATGACTTTAATGGTGTTCCAGCTTATATTTAAGTCTTTTTCCACCTTGAATTTATTTTTGTGTATTGTGTAAGTTGGTGCTCAAGTTTCATTTTTTTGCATGTAGCTGTCCTGTTCTGCAACACCATTTGTTGAAGAGGCTATCTTTATTCCACTTTATGTTGGTGCCCCTTTGTCAAATATTAACTGACCATAGAGACTTGGAATTATTTCTGGGTTCTCTATTCTGTTCCATTGGTCTATGTGCCTGTTTTTATGCCAGTACCAGGCTATTTTGATTGCAGTGGCCTTATAATACAGTTTGATATCAGGTATTGTGATCCCTCTTACTTTGCTCTTCTTTTTCAAAAGTGCAGTAGCTATTTGGGGTTGTTTATGTTTCCATATAAATTTTTTAAGTGTTTGCTCTATGTCTGTGAAATAAGCCATTGGTACTTTAATAGGTATTGCATTGAATCTGTAAATTGCTTTGGTTAGTATGGACATTTTGATGATGTTAATTCTTCCAATCCATGAATACGGTATGTGTTTCCATTTGTTCGTGTCTTCCTTGATTTCTTTCTTCAGTGTTGTGTAATTTTCTGCATATGGGTCTTTTATCTCCTTGGTTAAGTTTATTGATAGGTATTTTATTTTTCTTTTTGCTATATCAAATGGGATTTTTTTCTTGATTTCTGCTTCTGCTATTTCATTGTTGTTATACAAAAATGCCTTTGATTTTTGGATATTGACTTTGTATCCCCCTGTTTTGCCAAATTCATTTATTAGGTTGAGCAGTTTTGGGGTGGGCTGTATAGGATTTTCTATACACTATCATGTCATCTGCAAATAATGACAGTTTTGTTTCCTCTTTTCCGATTTGGATGCCTTTTATTTTCATTTCTTGTCTGATTGCTGTGGTTAGGACTTCCAATACTATGTTGAATAGAAGTGGTGAAAGTGGACAACCTTGTCTTGTTCCTGATCTTAGTGGCAAAGATTTTAGTTTTTTCCCATTGAGTATGATGTTGGCTGTAGGTCTCTCATATATACCTTTTTTTTGTTGAAAAATGCTCCCTTTATTCCCACCTTGCTCAGTGTTTTCATCATAAACGGATGCTGTACCTTATCAAAAGCTTTTTCTGAATCTATTGATATGATCATGTGATTTTTGTCTTTGCTTTTGTTTATGTGATGTATTACATTTACTGATTTGCAAATGTTGAACCATCCTTGCATCCCTGGGATGAATCCCACTTGGTCATGGTGTATGATACTTTTAATGTATTGTTGGATGCGGTTTGCCAAAATTTTGTTGAGGATTTTAGCGTCTATGTTCATCAGCAATATTGGCCTGGAGCTTTTTTTCTTTGTTGTGTCTTTGTCTGGTTTTGGGATTACGAAGATGTTGGCTTCATAAAAAGAGTTTGTGAGTCTTCCATCCTTTTGATTTTTTTCGAATAGTCTGTGTAGGCTAGGGGTTGTCTCTTACTTAAATGTTTTGTAGAATTCTCCTGTGAAACCATCTGTTCCAGGGATTTTGTGCGTTGGGATTTTTTTTTTTAATTGTTGTTGTTGTTGTTGTTGTTGTTATCGCTGCTTCAATTTCATCTGCTATTATTGGTCTGTTCAGGCTTTCTGCTTCTTCTTCACTGAGTTTTGGAAGATTATATTTTTCTAGAAATTTGCCCATTTAATGTAGGTTATCAAATTTCTTGACATACAGCTCTTCATAGTAATTTCTTACGATCTTTTGTATTTCTGTGGTGTCAGCTGTAATCTCTCCTCTTTCATTTCAAATTGTGTTTATTTGGGTCCTCTCTCTTTTTTTGTTGATGAGCCTGCTTAAGAGCTTGTCGATTTTATTTATCTTTTCAAAGAACCAGATCCTTGATTCATTGATCCTATGAATAGTGCTTTTTGCCTCTATGACATTTAATTCTGCTCTGATCTTGGTTATTTCCTTTCTTCTACTAGCTCTGGGTTGTCTTAGTTGTTGTTCCTTGAGTTCTTGTAGGTGAAGGATTAGGTCATTTGTTTGAAATGTTTCCATCTATTTTAGGTAGGCCTGTATTGCTATGCATTTTCCTCTAATGCCCTGTACTACCTTTGCTGTGTCCCATTAGTTTTGGGTTGTGTGAGTTCATTTTCATTTTTTCCCTAAAACTTTTTGATTTCTTCCCTAATTTCATTCTTGACCCATTCATTGTTTAATAGCATGATATTCAATATCCATGATTTTGAGTGTTTTTTTTTTTTTTTTTTGGCTTGGGGTTGGCTTCTAATTTCAGTCCCCTTTGGTCAGAGAAAATGATTGGTATAATTTCAATTTTCTTGAATTTGTTGAGGCTTGTTTTGTGTCCTATCATGTTTTCTGTCTTTGAAAATGGTCCATGTGCATTTGAAAAGAATGTGTATTTAGCTCTTTGGGATGAAGGGCTCTCTCTATATATATCATTTAAGTCCATTTCATCTAGGGCTTTGTTCAATGTCACAACATCTTTGTTGATATTTTGTTTGGAGGATCTGTCCATTTTTGACAGTGGGGTGTTAAAATCCCCTACTTTAATTATGTTGCTTTCAATATCCTTCTTGAAGTCCTCTAAGATTCTCTTTATGTATTTGGGTGTTCCTACATTGGGTGCATAAATATTTACAATGTTTATGTCTTCTTGGTGGAGCTTTCCTTTGAGTATTATGAAGTGACCTTCTGGGTCTCTCTTTATGGCCCTTTTTTTGAAGTCTACTTTGTCTGATATGAGTATTGCTACCCCAGCTTTTTTTTCCCATCCATTTGCTTGGAATATTTGGTTTCAGCCTTTTACTTTCAATTTGTGTAGGTATTTTGTCTCAGGTGGGTTTCTTGTAGGCAGCATATGTGTGGGTCATGCATTCTTATCCATTCAGTGATTCTATGTCTTTTAATTGGAGCATTTAATCCATTTACATTTAAGGTTATTATTGATAGGTTCCCATTCATTGTCATCTTTGTACCTGTGTTCCTCTCTTTCTCTCTCTTTTTCTTCCTTTCCTTAAAGCACACCCTTTAGCATGTGTTGCAGAGCTGGTTTGGTGGAGGTGTATTTTTTTAGACTTCTTTTGTCTGAAAAGGTCCTTACTTGGCCTTCTATCTTGATTGAATGTCCTGCTGGGTAAAATATCCTTGTTTGTAGTCCTCTAGTTCTCATTACTTGGAATATTTCTTGCCACTCTCTTCTGGCTTGAAGCGTTTCCATTCAAAAGTCAGTTGCTAACCTTATTGGGGCTCCCTTGTATGTTATTTCCGTTTTCTCCCTTGCTGCCTTTAAAATTCTCTCTTTATCTTGGAATTTTGCCATTTTAATTATGAAGTGTCTTGGAGTGGGCCTCTTTGGGTTTTTCTTTATTGGGACTCTCAGTGTTTGTTGTATTTGTGTGACTTTTTCTCTCATTAGATTAGGGAAGTTTTCCATAATTACTTTTTCAAATAGGTTTTCTATCCCATTTTCTTCTTCTTCTCCTTCTGGTATCCCTGTTATTCGGATATTATTACGTTTCATTTTGTCTTGTATTTCTCTTAATCCCTCTTTTTCTGAGCCTTTTTTCGTTTTCCTGCTGTTTCTGGGTGTTTTTTTTTTCTGTTTTGTCCTCCAGCTCGGTGATCTGATCTTCTGCTTCATTGATACTGCTTTTGATTCCTTCTACTGTGTTCTTCAGTTCAGATATTGTATTCTTCATTTCCTCTTGGCCCTTGTTGATAGTCTCTATTTCCTTTTTCATATTGATATAGTTTGCAGAAAGTTCATTGTAGCTTCCTTGTAGTTTCTGGTAGTTGGTTGTGAGCTCATGGAGCTTCCTGGTGACCATTGCTTTGAACTCAACATCTGATAGTTGAGTTGCTTCTATTTCATGTAGCATTCTTTCTGATGTTTCCTCCTTCCCTTTCACTTGGGGATTCTTTCTTTGTCTTCCCATTGTTTGTGAGACTCTTCTTAGCCTCAGCTTCTCAAATTGATCTGATCTGGCTCTCTGGGTTTATGGTATGAGCTTCTGTGATAGAGTGCCTGTTAGGTTCAGTTTTGCAGTCTTCTCGGGTATCCTAGTGTTCACTGCTTCCTCCTATTCTTTTCAATCCATTGAAGGGTAAGTCACAATGGTTTAAAACAACAAGAGAGTGTTCTATGTTATTTACAGTAGCAGCCAGTAAAGAAGAGGTAGGAAATCCTTTGGCTATGTGTAGTATTAACTATGATATATCACCCAACAAGTCACTTTTACAAATGGTGGAATGAAGGTAAGTCTCTTGTTGGGGGTGGAAAGGTTTTGAGTTAGATCTAGAGAGCAGTGAGGTTGTGAAGTATCAGATTCTGAGGTAAGGTGAGAATAAAGGATAGTAAATAGGTATAGTGACTGAGAGAATAGAGTTAACCACTACAGTATCGAGTTCAGAAAACCGTGTATTGGGCTAGGAGCTCGGAGAAGTGTTGTGTAGTATTTACAATAGTATGGAACAGCTATTATTTACAGTAATATTAGCGTAACAATCATGTGACAGAATCTATGAGATCTAGATACCAAGAATAGGGAGTATCTGACCTTCAATAGTGTGCTAATGGAACACAGGTGAAGTGAAGAACAGTAAATTAACAATACATTATGACTGAGAGAACAGGGAAAATCTGTCACTTGATACAATATGTTCAGCCAAACAAAGAAGACTAAACAGAAGGAAGAGGAATACCAAAATATTATTCAAATAGAAGATGCAAGAATAAGGTAGAAATAATGATGCAGATTTGCAGTATCTTGCAGGTTCCTTGTAATAGCAAAGTGAAATTTGTCTGTCTCAACTGTTAGGATGCCCCCTCTTTGGGACCAACTCTGGTCTTTTCACATTTCCGATTTTCTTTGTCACATTTGTGCATTTTTTTTTTTAAGGAAGAAGAAAGCAGACTAAGGAAGGTAGAATAGATAAAATTGGAATGAAAGCTAGAAAGAATAAAACAAGAAATAAGGAAAGAGAGGTAAAAATAATTAAGACATAAAAAATAAGAATTAAAATATAAAAAATTTATTTGGAAAAATCAAACAAACACACACATGCCTACCCACCAGGGAAAACAAAGAAAAATAAGCAAAAACAGAAAAAATAATAAAAATAAAACTGAAAAAAAAAAAAAAAGAAACCCTTTTGCTGGTTTCAAACTGGTTAGACTGTTTTTTCTTTTCCTGCTGGCTGTAGCAGAGTGAAGGGTGGGTTCATAGATGTGCTGTCTGTGTGCCGGGGCTCCCAATCTCCATCCACAGGCATGGCCGCTCAGAGTTTATCAAGCAGTCTTTTGGTCTCCCGTGCATTCCGGCTCTGGGTTTATCTGAGCCGTGTGTTTTCTCTGTCTGCCTAGGATTAACTCGCCCTCTCAAGTTTTCTCA
This sequence comes from Carollia perspicillata, assembly GCA_004027735.1. Lineage (NCBI taxonomy): Eukaryota > Metazoa > Chordata > Mammalia > Chiroptera > Phyllostomidae > Carollia > Carollia perspicillata. The sequence continues at coordinate 110,094 of PVKM010000364.1, forward strand.
CCATGCTCGCCTGTACTTGTGCGTGCACACCTGGGACTCTTCGACTCTTCTGCGTTTATCCATGCCCTCTCACCATCTTTAGCTGCACTGACGCCAGTTCTGGATTTTCCAGGAGCAGGCTCTGAGTTACCCTCGGCGCACTCTCCGAGTTACCCAGGGCCCTCTCTGGATTGTGGTGTGGTCTCTGGGTGCTCCACAAAGCTCTCTCCCTCCCCCCACCCATGCGGGCACACCCAGCAGGGCTGCCTCTGGTCACACCACATGGGCACACACCCTTTTCAGTTCTCTGCGTGGGTGCTTACAACCCCTTGTGTGTTTGGAGCTCAATCCTTGAAATTGCTCTCTAAAATTTCAAGCATCCAGGCTCCCCCCCAGTGTTGCTTGAACCCTGCCTAGCCAGGGAGGGAACGGGACCCAGCTCCCTATGTTCAGCCCAATGGGCTGTGGGCTGTGGTTGTAGCCTCCCCCATCCCTGCCCTGATCCCAGGTCGCTATTTTCCCAAAGTATTCTCCTTACCATCTGCTTATTCAATGTCCACTACAATTTTTGATCTCCTATCTTCATGTATGTAGTGGTACTATTGGCTGTCTGCTCTGATCCTCTGTAGATCGGCCTGGCTTCTCTCCCGTGTGTAGGAGGAAGTGGAATCTGCTCACTCTTACCAAGCTGCCATCTTCTCCTATATTGCTTCTTTAAGGTGGAATATTCTGTATATCAGTTAAGCCCATTTGATCTAGCATGTCATTCAATGCTCCTTGTTGATACTTTTTTTTGAAGATCTGTCCAGTGTTGATGGTGGAGTGTTACAATCCACTACTATAAGTGTGTTGCTGTCAATATCTTTATTGAAGTCCTCCAAGATTTTTCTTATGTATTTGAGTGCCCCTATATTGGGTCCATATATGTTTACAATGTTTATAGCTTCCTGATGGATTCTTTCCTTTAGAATTATGAAATGACATTCTTTGTCTCTTTATGTACTTTGTTTTGAAATCTCTTTGCCTGATAAGAGTATTGCTACCTGAGCATTTTTTCTGTCCATTTTCTTGGGATTTTTTTTTCTAGCCCTTCACTTTCAGTCTGCTTAGGTTTTTTGTTCTCATGTGGGTCTCTTGTAGATAGCATATACATGGGTCATGTTTACTTATTCATTCAGCTACCCTATCTCTTTTTTAAAATATTTTATTTATTTATCTTTAGAGGGGAAGGGAAGGAGAGAGGTAGAGAAATATCAATGTATGGTTGCCTCTCATGCATCCCCCGCTGGGAACTGGCCTGCAACCCAGGCATGTGCCCTGACTGAGAATCAAACTGTAGTTGTTTAGTTGCAGGCTCGTGCTCAATCCACTGAGCTACACCAGCCAGGGTGCTAATCTGTCTCTTTTGATTGGGTCATTAAATCCATTTACATGTTATGTAACTACTGATTGATACTTATTTATCGCCATTTTTCATTTTGTACCAGTGTTCTCTGTCTCACTTTATACCTTCATCTTCTTAATGCCATCCCTTTAGCATGTCTTTCAATGCTGGTTTGATGGTGGTGTATTCTTTTCACCTTCTTTTATATTGGAAACCCCTCATTTTGCCTTCCATTATAAATGACAGCCTTGCTGGGTAGAATAGTTTTGGTTGCAAGACTTTTATTTTCATTATTTGGAATATTTCTTGGCATGCCCTTCTGGCTTGCATTTCTGTTGAAAAATCAGCTGCTAGCATTATTGGAGCTCCCTTGTATTTACTATCAGTCTCTCCCTTGCTGCTTTTAAGATTCCTTTTTTGTCTTTGAGTTTTGCCATTTTAATTATGATGTGTCTTGGAGTGGAACTCTTTTTGTTTGTATTGATTGTGACCCTCTGTGCTTTCTAAACTTGTGTGGCTTTTTCTTCATCAAGTTAGGGAAGTCTCTGTCCTTATTTTTTCACACAGGTTTTCTCTCCCTGGCCATTTTTCTTCTCTTTCTGGCATACCTGTGATTTAAATGCCATTACATTTCATGTTGTCCTGAAGTACCCTTAAGCTATCCTCATACATTCTGTGTCTTTTTTCATGCTGTTGCTCTGCCTCCGTATTTTTTCTCCTTTGCCTTCCAGCTCAGTAATTTATTCCTCTGCTTCATCCAGCCTGCTTGTAATTCTTTCTAATGTAGTTTTCCTTTCAGATACTGTATTCTTCATTTCTTCCTGGTTTTTGTTTATATTTTCTATTTCTTTTTTCATGCTGTTGTAGTTACCACTTGGTTCCTTATAGTTGTCACTGAGTTCCTTGAGAATTCTTATAACCATTTTTCTGAATTTTATGTTTGATAGATTGCTTGCCTCAATTTCATTTGGCTCTTTTACTTGAGATTTGTCCATTCCTTTCAATTGGTTGTTCTTTCTTTGTATTTCATTTTTAGTTGACTCTTTTTGTTTGTTTCTGCATTTCCAGATTCTCTGCCTGTCTGTCTTCATCTGGTGGCCTTCTTTGGTAGGACTTCTGTGGGACTCAGTGGTGCACTATCTTTCATATCCCTGACTGAATGCTCTAGAGTTGCCCTTTCTTGCATTTGTTTGGGCTCTCTTCTTGTCCTTGGGCTTTGTCTGCTGGTGGCTTCTTTCTTGGTTATTTTATATATATAAAATCTGAAGAAAATAATAAAAAGTAAAAGATCAAGAGTAATGAGTTATTTGGCATATGAATGAAGGGAAAAAGCAAATTTAAAATGCAATGTGAAAGGGAGAAAAGAACAAACAAAAAACTTTAAAAATTGAAAGAATTAGAAATTAATAAAATGCAAGTTCTGAGGAAGAGTGAGGCGAAATTTTTCTTAGCTGTTGGTGTTTGCCTTCTGACTTCTTTCTGGATCTGTTTTTGGTTTTCTCTCAGCTCCAAGTCTTACTGTATTACTCTTGAACAAAAAAGCTCTCTATTGGTTGTTAACCTTCCAGGCCAGTTTGCACATCTCCTAAACTCCTACAGGCAGTTTGAGTTAGGGCTCAGTTTTCCCTTTCAGGTT